>OY856412.1:1250888443-1251190943 GCA_963693085.1 Alisma plantago-aquatica
TGTATATGTCATGCATATTTATAATTATTGACTGAAGATGACATACCAATATTGATTTCAATACCTGAAACTATTGAAAGGTTTAAATTTTTGCAACTAAAGTAAGAGTTAGACCATGGTTATATAGGCACCCTCCTAGGTGTCCTAAAACCTTGGCGCCCAACCCAAAGAGGTCTTCCAGGCGTCCTAGACGGCATAAGCGTCTGCCCTAGGTGGCTAGCAGGCTGAATATGAGCTGCATCTACTAAGTTAAAAAAAATTAAGTGTCCCATTTTAATCTTTTTAACTTGCTTATGCTTTTTTGTTGTTATTTCTTCTTTCCACTCCCACTATTTTATGTTCTTTTTCTTCTTTTTCATTCATCAAACAACAACGTTCTTGCTATGCAATGATCTTTTCCGTTTTCTTTTTAATTTTTATTCTTCCCCATAATTCTCTGTCACGTTTTCTTTTTATTCAACCAAGCACCAACTTTGCTGCTCTATTGTTCTTCCTCCCGTTGTTCCTTCCATCAGGAGAGAGAAAGACTGAGAGGAGGTTGGATACAAAGGCTTTGAGTAGAAAACTTAGAGTAGAGCGGGAGTGACGAACATTGGTTGTGTTGGTTCGCAAACGAAGGCTGTGGAGAGGGCTATAGTGCTAGGAAGGCTTAGGTGCTAGCTTGAAGCAGAGTTGTGTGGCTGTGTGACCAAGAACAAGGATAAGCACGTGAGGGGGCTGGGGGAGAAAAATAGAAGTTGGGGAAGATATTGATGGTGGAGAGAAAAAAGGGGAGGGAAGACAAGATATAATTTGGGTTTGAAAGGAAGAAGGTACACGGACCGCACCCTATTTAGTTAGGGTTGGGCTCTGATACCGCTTGATGCAGAATCACATTGTGAAGAAGAGGGTCTAAGGAAAAACAAATAATCTATTTTTCGAATCATCTTCAATTACCTGGTTGGGACACGCCCCCAAGAGTGGTATTCATAATAAGATACTTGTAACAACTTGATTTTAATGTAACAGTGACTCTATTGTGAAAACTATGCAACTATTCATATCGCCAACAACTCGGGTTTTCATGAATGCACAAACATATTGCAGTCGATTGATCATGTCAAAGTCGAAGAAGTTATGACACCTCATGTGAGGAGTGGGGGTCAAATTGTTGACACTTTGAAAAATTCACTACATCCAACTCTTTTTCAACATATGAGTATCATGCTGGGATTACATTGTCCACTCTCCATCTTAAGCAGGAGTGTTAGTATAAGTGGTCATTCGTCTTAGGCCCATTGTTGTTATCTTTTATGTCTTTACTTATCCTTGGTATTATAGTGTTGGTTTCACAAAGGGGTAAGTTAAATATGCTAGTGACTATAGTCTAACTTACTGAGGCAATCAATGGCTGAAGACCTACGAAATCACCACCTAGAAATATAAAGAGAAACAAGGGAACAAAACCAACAAGATGCGTCTAATTAGGCAAGCAATGTATAAGACTAGGACTTTATTGTTACTATGGGATACACCTATGTGGATTGGCTAATTAATCTACTTAGAGATCTTATTTGTATATTGGGGGCTACTAAGATCACTCCCAATCCGACTTGAGGCAAGGGGAATTATGCTAGAATAAGAGCTACATTTTGTTGTGGCATGAGATATCCTCTTAACCCATTAGGCACAACGACAACAAAAAATAAATCCGTGATCCTATCCTCTCACTCTTAAGCTCAAGAGAACCATTTGTTGCAAACGAGGTAGTTAAGCAAAGGAACAACAAAAATATCAAATAAATTCACAACTCAAGCAAGCAATGTATAGTCGAATCTACATTAAGGGCCTCATAGGTGCCTCTAGTCTAGAAGAGAGCCCAACTTACCATGGGAATGGAAGATAGGCCTAAGGAATTGATAGCAAGCATACTACAATGTATTCAATATAAGAAAAAACTACAAAAGAGGAGAAAGAAAGAACTCTAGGGGGAGGCGGTGCTCAGTTCTACTCCAAGGTGCCTCATTGTTCTAAAAAAATAGCGTGGTTGCCTTCCTCCTTACTCTGGTATGATTGTTCCTGGGATTTTGAATGACCTAGTGGATGGATTGATGGTGGATGATGGAGAAGGGTAGAAACCCTACATGGAAGTGAGGGAAAGAGTTAGAGCCTTCAGGATGGATGGTAACGACTTAGGGTGAGTGTAACTATAGCATAAGGTAGTTTGGGTGATTTCCTAGATAAATGAGTGGGTATTTAGTTCAATTTACAAAGATGTAGTAGTTTTAAGGCCAGACAACTTGGTTGGGTAGGGCTAGGTTTTGCTGTGGGTTTAGGAAGAGTGGTTGGAGATGGCAATGGACGATGGAGAAGGGCAGAAACCATTTGTAGAAGTGGGGGAAAGAGTGAGAGCCTTCAGGATGAATGGTAACGACTTAGGGTGAGTGTAACTATAGAACATGGTAGTTTGGGTGATATCCTAGATTAATGAGTGGTATTTAGGTCAAATTATAAAGACGAAGAAGCAAAGTTTGTGCAGAATTTGACTGGGCATGATCACTTGGTTGGGTAAGGCTAGGTTTTGTTGTGGATTTAGAAGAGTGGTAAGATGGATTTTGATGACAACTTGCTCGAATTGGACAACTCAATTAAGTTAATAATGAAGAGGGACTTCTGGTTGGGAGCTGAGATTCTCTCTCAGAATGATCAAGTTCATGTCATGCTCACAATGATAAATCTTGGCTTGACTGGGTTAATTGTTGTGGTTGAGTAATTTTTTATTCTACAGCTTATGGATTCGAAACGGACTTGAACTTCTGTGAATTAACCCTAACTTGATCCTTGATAATTATGCTCCTCTTATGGTGTGGAATTCACACCAAATTTGGTAGGTAGCTAATTCTTGAAAAACACAATTAAAATGAATATAAAGAGATGTGTCTAGGTCAAACATATGAATGCATGGGAAAAATAACCAGAACATGGAATAATTCAACACTTTTCAAGCAAAGCCACCCTAATGAGAAAACTTGAAGAGACTCAAAAGACTATTATAAACCAATCATCACCTACGGGTGATTCAAACCCTTTTGACACCATTTATATTAGTCTCTAAATTTGTTGAAGGCAAGACTATTACCTTCTTGGAGGTTGAAACCCTTATGACACCATTTAGATTAGTCTCTAAGTTTGTTAAAGGCAAAACCATCATCACCTTCCCAAAGGTTATATTAGAATGGACATCCATCTTCTTGGTTTCGCTTCAAGAAGATACCTTATCTAGTTGTGTCACTGAAGTAGCCTCTAGATCATATTTAGGCCCACCATGATCTATATGCCTTGGCCAACTACTCTAGTCATGCCCATCTTCATATGAGGTTGCCACCTCTTGCTAACCCTGCAATATTAAAGAGGTCTAGGTTAAGAGGGTCCTAAGACCCAGAATGTAGCCACTCATATGATCAACCTTGGATCAAAGAAAATGATGGGACTCCACGATGAGGCGAGGCTGTGTACAAAGCCCTCACAATCGTCATAGCAAGAAAAGGATACCTAGATGCCTATTGGTACAGACAATCTCATGGTACACATCTTTAAGGTACACCAATATTTTAGTGTGGCCGTTACTACCTACCACAACGCAAATGGCCAAAGCGATGCTTGCATTAATCTATATCCAAGGAAGGCCCATCTATTGTTAAAAGAAGGGTTCTTTGAAGCATGTTAACGAGGATCAATACATGCAAAAACCTTACACACTCTCTTGTTGATAAAAAATGCTAGATGCATACCTCTCTAACACCTCTAGGCACTCACATATCTCCTTGTTTTGCTAGTTTTACTTAGCGACAAGCAATCCCTAGCCCTCAAGAAGACCCCAGCCAATTCTAACTCATTCCTCTGGCTAAATTGTTGTGGGGGTTAGAAGAGCTAAGCCTTGGTGGAGATTTACATAGCAACATACAAAACTTTGGCATCCACGTTGAACAACTCAAAAGCATTGCAAGGATGACAAGATGCATGGTCAAATAATGAAATTACATGATATTTACCCTTCTAAAATCTTAGCGACTCAATTTTGAAGCCTTCCTAGACCTAACCTGCCCCTCAATAATGACACCTTCTAAGATCTGTATAGTCTCTAATTATGCACAAACATTTGAGTGACCAATTTTATTAGAAAAATTAGCACCAAAATTGTGTGATGTTTGCATGTACCTGAAAACTTATCGTGCCGGCCTAACCAATTACTTTTTTAGTGCCTTTGTCACTAGAATAGTGACATTGCAGTGCTTTAACTGAAGGGAAAAATGTTGCATGACGAACCATCAAAGATATGTCTAAATTATTGAATAGTGATACTGCTTTTATTTGTTTTCGTATTGAGAGCAATGGAACTTGAACAATTTTGAAATTAAGAACATCTTTTTTTTGTGCTAATTTAGTGACAACTTGTTATAAAGTTTCTGAAACTAACATTATTCTCCTTATGCAGCACGTGCAAGAGGTGTTGTCTTATTTACGATTTGGGCTTTGGTGGATTGCACTTGGTGTTGCATCATCTATTGGACTAGGTCAGTTAACATTCTAGGACTTATTCATTCCATGGCATTATCTCCGTCCCCAGTCCACCCCCAATTCACACAAGAAAAATATATTGCTCTCACTGTGTAGGTAATGATATTATTTCGGTAAAGTTGTGAAGTCTTAAATAACATAATTGTGTCAAAACACAAGTCTACCAAAGAAGTCAACTTTTCATGATGAGCCCACTCTTGGTTTTTAGAATATAGACACAAAACTCTACTATTCATGTGTCCCTTTTCTATAGTGAGACGATCCAAAGAGAGGAAATGTTTGGGTAGAGCTTGCATGAAAAACATTTTAATTATGCTTACTAGTTAGTAGCAGTGGTAGTCGTTTTAACAAATAATAATAATAATTATCTTGATTGTGTTGCCAAGTGAGATTATTATGTTCTCCAGCTACCATAAAAAAAATCTTTGGCATTAGATAAGGGAACATGAGGAAACTTGAGTTATAGGCATCCATGGATCAACATCTGATGCTTTCTCTTGAGCTGTGCTACATCTATATGAATTAAAGCTCTCCACTATTTTTGTTATTATATTTGTAGAAATAACACCATAACCTATTTGGCTATTCTAAGTGAATTCACACCCTCTCTCAAAACATCGCCGTTATTCCGACATAAACCTTGAAATATTGTTTATCCACAACAACAACAACCACTCCACAACTGTGAAGATATTGAGCATTTTAACTATTATCGACAATTTTTGACATGGAAGAGTTAAGGCCATGTTAATTATTTTTGCTGATTCGTAGAAGTTTGAGATATAATAGGATAATGTGGAAGTTAGTCCAGTTTGACATAAAGATTGGCGCAAGTCCATTAAAACGATTGTAATTTTGCCTTCTTTGTCAAGATTTCCTACCAAGACTGTGACATTATATAACCAAGTTAAATATTATTCTAGGTTTATTTCATAGTTCTAATATCGAGTTTCATGTACCTAATTTTTTCTAGAATTCAACCACATTATATTTGTTAGAGGCCTCTTAGGAATAGTCTCTCTCTTTACCATTATGCTTACTTGTCGATTAGCATATTAGTGTTACAACAAACCTCTATCTTTGCTTTGACATCAATCATCTTCTCATTTTCCTAACTGCCATCTACTGGTTTCTTGTTAAAAAGAATTGCCCCCTTTCTCGCAATTGTTCCTGCCTTTTATTTCTTGACAACCTGCAGTAGCACACCTTTTACTAAAACATTATGAGTAGTCCATTTAGAGTGTTTGGGTGTGTTTGCTTTGTCCATTGTCTTGGTCCACACACGAGTAATTGAGTCTAAAGTCCGTTAAATGTGTTTTCATAGGTTACCCTACTTAGGTTTAAAAGGGGTAATAGTCCTACCTTACATCACTTCTTTGTATGCAACTATGTGACTTTGAAGATACGTCCTTTGATGATAGTCCCTCAGTAGCATCCATAGTGTCGAATCTCCTACTGTGCTGCTAAGACCTCTAACACTGATGGTCCTCATAATGCTCTCGCACCTAGTTCTGCTAGGCTACCTACCCCTCATGTTTTTTTTGTACATGTATAGATGGACATCCTAGTTCATGCATTGATGTAGGTGGCACAAAGTCCCCCACCAATTCAACTCCTTTTCCATATGCTTCCTTACGAGAGAGTTTAGTATGACCGTTCCTTCTCCACCTTCTCAGCACAATCTTCCTATTGCCTCAAGTGAAGGTCTTAGATCTTGCACACTCAAAAGTATTCAACATCCCGGTACTAACTTTGTTTCATATAGCCATCTCTCACCTTTATATTGTGCATTTATTTCTTCCATGTCCCATGTACCTCCTTTTTCAGTTGCACTTGGCACCGAGGTAGGCGCCATGCTATGGAAGAGGAGATGTCAGGCTAGTCAGCTCTTGACCAAATCAAGACATGGTCCCTTGTTTCACATATGTAGGGCAGTCTATAGCTGGCTATTACTGGGTTTACATAGTCAAAGATGGCGCAGTGTGTTGATAAGCTTATGGCATGTTTTGTAGCCAAGGGGCTACACTCAAGTCTACAATGAGGCTTATTCACTATTCAGAGACCTCTCATGTGGTGAAGATGGCATTGTTTGCATTTTCTAGTCTCTAGCTACTAGTCACTCTTGGCCTATGTACCAACTTGAAATTAGAAATGCAATCTTGCATGGTGATTTGGATGAGGAGATTTTTTACTGAGCTACCACCTAACTCTATTGCTTAGGGGTGTGAAAGCTAGTATGGTATTCACAAGTCTCTTTATGGACTAAAACAATCACCTCATGCCTAGTTTGGTATATTCAACAATGCTCTTTCTGAATTTGGACTCTAACATGTATTGTGGATCATTCTGTCTTCTACAAGCGATAGAGTTCTAGGAACGTCTTCCTAGTGGTATATGTTGATGTTATTGTGCCATTGGGGATGACATGCTTGTCGTTGCACAATAAAAGACTTTTCTGTAAGGTCATTCTTAGACAAAGAAATTGGACAATCTTAACTAGTTTTTAGTTATTGAAGTTGCCAAGTCCAAATCTGAAACAATTATTTCACAGAGGAAGTATGTCTTTCATCTTCTCACTGAAACACGAATGCTCCAGACTAGATCTGTCGATACTCCTACGGATCCTAAAGTCAAATTGTCTATGGAACACATGGAGATACATGATGATCCCTGGGGATATAGAAGGCTTGTTAGAAAGTTGATTCATCTTGCTATCACTTAGTCTAACATTGCCTATGCTACTAGTGTTGTTAGTTAGTTCACGGATCAGCCATGCTCATGTCATGTGCATATTATGATGCACATTCTGAGGTATCTTGAGAAGTCTCCTAGCATAGCACTTCTATATCAGAATACTAGACATTTTTAGGTGTATGGTTTCTAAGACTGATTCGGCTGGATCTAGTATAGACATGATGTCTATTTCTGGCTACTGTGTATTTGTGAGAGGAAAAATTATATTTTGGAATAGCAAGAAACAAACGGCAGTAGCAAGATTCACTGCAAAATCAAGAATGCAAAGCTATGGCTCTATTAAAATACAAGTTGTTATAGTTTCACCACTTATTAGAAGAGATGGGCTTTATGCTGAAAGCTCTTATGGACTTAAAGAGTGACAATCAGTCTGCTGTCAACATTGCCTAGAACCTCATCTTCCATGAAAGCAGTAAACAAATTGATTTTATTTGTCACTTCATGCAAGAAAAGATGCAAGAAAAGTTGATCTAGTTGTCAGTTGTCACCAGTCAGATCAGAGGATCGGTTATCCGATTTATTTGCAAAGTCCATAATGGTTGTTGGGTCCAATACTTGTGTAACAAGCTGGATACATATGACATGTATGCTCCAGCTTAAGGGGGAATGTTAATATATATGAACCTAATTCTATATATAAAAAGTCAGGGAGCTAAGTGCATCGTCTATAAAGTTTTTTGTATATACACACATGAACACACACACGCACATGTTTGTTGATACAATACACACGCCATTTTGCATCACTGAACTACTATTTTGAAAATCCAAGCCATTGATCGTCTTAAATATCTTATATATGGCATATATACAAAATTTGAGCTCATTTGGACATTTATAGCTAATTCATCTGCAAACAAGAATCGTGTTAGTTGATTTTGGTTTTCTTGGATGAGTGACTTACAAGTTTCCTAATAAGCTCAAATTTTGTATGTAGCATATATTTAATATAATAATGAATATTAAGAAACTTCGTTGAACACAAATCTTGATATATAAACACCACTACAGTGTACGGTGCAATCTATAGCTTGAGTTTACTCTAGCCTGCCTCTATCTCTTTTTCTCTCTCTACATACATATATCTATATATACAAATACACACACACAGATATATATATATATATATATATATATATATATATATATCCAAATACATGTGTGTTTATGTATGTATAATTTGTGTATAAGTATTAAAGATACATGGTGTAATTCTGTGTGAGTCAAATTTGTGTGCTAGAATGTGAGCTTCAAATATTGTCCGTCTATCGTGCTCCATTTGCATCCAAGGCGCAAACAACATGACTTCTCAGATGAGACTGTAAAAAAGGTACTGCCACCCTATGTAGCAACTACTAATTCGACTACATCTATCGAAACACCCAACCTTCTCTTAATTTGTTGCTTGTGCGAACTTATTCTTTAATTTATTGCAGCATAATATATCGCTTCTTCAACTCGCTGCAAGAACTACTCCATCCAAAAATATACACCTTCCCTTTGCAGTTCAACAATTATCCTATGAAAAGATCACTCCACAAATCTCCTAATACCTAGAGTTTTATTGTTGGTGGCTGCAACTACCAAAGTGGGGCAATAAGATTAACTTGGTCTGCAATTGTTGGTACCCGAAAACTATTTTTAGGTCAAGTTTGGGCAACTGCTAGTAATATTGTATTCTTTAACTAATTATGTCGATGGCTCTTTCTTGTCTCCTAATATGGAATATCTACTACGAAACTAATTCTTTTTGAAGTCATTGCTAAAAATTGAGTTTTTTTTGATAAATTCTTTTACCAGAGGAGAGGGTCCAGTCTCATCACAAACACAAAGAAGGTTGTTATAACCACTACCTGGTGCTCTAACAAGGGTTTGAACTTGCAACCTATGGCTAGAAAGAAAGCCTTCATGCTAACCAATTAGGCAAATAGAAAAGCGCAAGTTGAGTTTCTAATAGACCGGTAATGTTTAACTTCAATGTTGCATCTTATGGATGGAATCTATTCATAATGACCAAAATTGATATGTCTACATGATTTGAACTCCTCTATGGTGATGTCTCTAGACAAACGTCTATTTATATCTATCCCAATCTTTCCTTCTCTTTTCACACATCCACCTAAGTGTACCCTTTTTTTGCCACATTGAACTTTCTAACACCATTGTCTGCACAACATGACATTTTGCTACCATATAACCTGACTTGCTTGTACCTGTTTATTAAAATTTACCTTTTAATCAGAGTGGGATCTTTCAGTGCCATAAAATATTGATGACACTTCAGTTCACCCATCTTGCATTGACATGATTCTTGAGGCAGACACCTATGCGTCCAGGCACTCAAGGAGAGTCAACTTGGGCTATCAACCTACTTAAATTGACAATTGGCCGCCTGGGCGGGCACCTAGGACCACCTAGGCAGCCACCTAGACAGTTCTATTCTAGTCTTTTTAAAATTTCTCTGTGTCATATTAATATCATATTTGGCATGTATATTATTGCATGTGTTTTACTTTTAGGCTTCTACTTCACTCTAACAATGCTATTTAGGATGTAGAACGTTAAAGAAATAAACAATGTGAAAGATCTAGGGGGGGTGAATAGAGCTTTTGGTACTTTAAAATTTAATTGAAAACTCAAACCAAAGAAAGAGGAGAAAACAAGGAAGATACTTCGATGTAGAGCGGTTCCAACCTTTGAATCAAAGGTTATCAGTCCACTACCCAATTGTTTCCAATTGGGATTTTGAAAGTGATTTATTTTATTTACCTCGCAAGGATGTTACAACAAAATACAATCCCCTTCTACTCGAAGTAGCATTCACCTTGAAGTAGCCTCAACCTCCTTGAAGTAGCTTTCTTGAAGTAACTTCAAACAACCTTGGAGCAACCTTCACCACCTTGAAGTAGCTCCACCACCTTGAGATAGCCTTTGCCTATAAGTAGCTCCAACTTCTTTTGAAGCAACCTTCTTGAAGTAACCATCAAGCGACCTTGGAGCAGCCTTTACTTCCTTGAAGTAGCTCCACCACCTTGAGATAACCTTCACCTAGAAGTAGCTCCAACCTCCTTTAAAGCAACCTTCTTAAAGTAACCTCAATCACACCTTGGAGCAGCCTTCACTTTGTTGAAGTAGCACCAAACAACCTCCTTTCAACAACCTCCAACCCTAGGAGTAGTCAAGGAGAACAAAGTACAATATAAATGAAATAGATTGGAAGAAAGAAATACTAAACCAACGAAGTACAACGCTTTGATCCTATATCAAGCGTATAGATTTCCCATGCACTTAAGATGGACGTGGCTATATGTGGTGGCTAGGAGATTGTAGCTATAGGACACAACTTTAGAGCACAAGGAAGAAGATAGCAAGTGAATCTCAACTTTGTTGCTCTCTAGAATGGATGCTCAAGTGTAGCTTGTGTACTTTAGGTGTCCTGAGGCATCTCTTATTTATAGGGATGGTTTGCAAGTGTTTATGGACGTTCTAGGGAGTCTCTAGAGTGTTCTTAGTGCTTGACTAGCCGTTAGAGAGAAAGTAGTTGGGTTGCAACGACTAAAATGTTCATTAAATACGAAGTTTCCAGAACTTTTCTCAGTCAACAATATTGTCGACCGGATGACTCTCGGTCCACAATATTGTCGACTGGATGACTGTCTGGTTCAGCTAGCTCTAACGACTATAGTCTGTCTCCCTCTTGTTTAAACCTATTATAAGGGCCATATCTCGGTCGACAATATTGTCGATTAAAATTGACTCAGTTTTAAAGATTTGCAAAGTTATTTTTTGGTTGTTTGAGTCTTCGACCAAATGATTCTTGGTCGACAATTTTGTCAACCGAGGAGGACTTCTTGCAAGGATTTGCACTGTTTGTGAGGTCCTATTGACTCGTATGAAACCTATCAACCCTAAAGTCTTCATGTGAGTGTAAGATATGGTTTTGGGTGGATAGGGAAAATCTTAACACTTGATTTACATGATATCTAAGTACTTGTACATTATATACTTGTACAAGTTTTTACATTTAGTACAATCATGAAAATATTAAACATTGAAGCACATTGATCTTCAACTATTCATTTAGTATGATCTCCTCATTTTCTTGAACCCTGAAATACTCAAATAACAGGTTAGATCCACAAGAATGAAATGTTTGTCATCATCAAAACAAAGGGTATGCTAATGTCCAATTTAGCCAACAATCTCCCCCTTTTTGAAGATGACAAACATTCCTAAAATATAAGTAAAGTATTTGAAATGAAATGAGTTTCATACCTGTGACATTCCTGAGATGAATAAGTCCTTGGATCTCATAAAATGTATGTAAATATGCTTAAAGAGATATGGAACATGATATCCACCTCTTAAGGCAATTTAGCACAAGCCAAGGGACCATGAGCCAAGGGATCATGAAACTCATGAGAATATTTTACTTTATTTCTCTCCCTTTGTGATTTAAAAAAGATAATAATATATTTAAATCAATAAGACTCCCCCTTAATTGATTGCTCCCCCTTATTTGTTTACTTCAAAAAGAATGTCAAATTTAGTCACAATTTAAAAACCAATATTAATTACTCAATCATTTACGTGGGATGTTAAACCCTGAAATGATATGGGGTTCCTCTAGGCTCGTGGTGGGATCAATAAATGTATCTTTAACCAATTATAAGGGATGTCAAGCCCATGTTGGTATAGAGAATCCTTAAGGATCATAATGAGATTAATAAAAGTGTCTCCAAACCAAATATAAGGGATGTTAAGTGTATATTGATGTAGAGAGTCCAATTAAGAGCAAGATCAATAAGATATGCACATTATATCCAAGAATTTGTGAGCGACTAGACCGCCTAGGCACTGCCATATTTTTTTATTTTCTGCATAATTTATATATATATATATATATATATATATAATATAACATATATCACATACATAAGGTATTTATGTGTATATTTTATGATCTACACCCAAACAGTAGTGTAAGAGTGAGATAGCAGCTAAAAAAGCCTTAAAAGAACTTACATATGCCAAATATATGTTAAAATGACATTAAAATAAAAAAACCTATGAAAAAACTGTCTAGACTCCTCGAGTGCCCTAGGCGCCCCTAGGCGGTCGCCCAGGCAGTCTAACGGTGCTAGGTGCTCGCCCAGGCGTCTATTATCAATTTTAGGTAGGTGAGGGGTTAGGCGGACCCCCTTTAGGCGCCTCAACAACTATGCTTCCTCCTCCCTTGTCTTCTTCACTGCAGTCCTCCTCTGCCATTCTCAATTAAATCAGAGTATGTTTGCATACATGCTATGTTATTACGATAAAATATATAATATATAATATATATAAAAATAATTTTATAGGTATAAAATGGCCTACATATGGGCGACCCACCTGGACGGCCAAGTTTTCAAGAAAGTTGGAAACCGCATGACCACCTTGATAACTCTGATTGTGATCGTTCTTAAGATAATCAAGTGCAAGTTTCTATCTTGAAATCATGATATAAGAAACTACAAATAATAATATAGACAGCTCCACCATTCCTCTTTTTATAACCAAATGCTCTCTTAAAACCATCATTGGTGCTTCCTACATGGCTGTTTAAATCACCCTCAGTAATTATCATTTTCCCTTTTTGGTGTTCCTTGCATCAACTCATCAATATTATCCACTTATCTTGAAATTGTTTCTTAATCCCTTCTCTAAGGCCGACTTGAAGGGTAGTAGTACTAATAACAATAACATTGTCTCCAATGTTTTAAAAAGCGCTAAGCGGTAAGCATGCAGACAACATCTTGTAACTTGTTAAGCGATAAGCGGGTGATTTTTGAAAAAATGGATTTTAGTTTCCTATATAATTATATACAAAATTATATATATATGTATATAAACACTAATACTATTTTGGAATTTTATATATATCTAAACACTCTACCTAACTATATAAAACACCCAAATAGTTTATAACACAACTACAAAACAATGATTATAGCTATAATATAGTAAACAAATGACTTGTCATAAATAAAACACCCTACATACATATGATACAACAAATAATTTGCATCACATGTTTACATAGCTAAATTATGGACGATAGACTTATCATGGGTACCTTAGTAACTTATTGTTATATACTTATATTTGCATATCATCAATTAGTCATAGATAACAGCAGTACATTCAATCAAAGTATGCATTATAAATTAGATAATAGTTATGTACAATTTACTTGTATGCATTACAGCAGCATCCCATTATCACGACTTATATACATAGTATGCATTCTAAATTAGAACTATGGCTTATCATAGAACATGTAATGTATACGTTTAATATTATATATAATACTTGGATCATGTAATTTACTTAATGTTATAGGTTTACAACAATATTTAAAAAAAACAGGTAAAGCGGGCAAAAAGCGGCTGATTTGTATAGATCCCCTTAATCGGCTCTCAAGGGCAAATTTAACCAGCTGAAGGGCTTGGCTGGTTAAGCGGCCGCTCGTAATGTTTTTCAATACAATCATGTCTCCCACAAGATCAAGCTTTATTGGTACTGTTCTTTCACCAAAAAAACTCTGAATTTGAAGAAAAGATTAGGAATTTCAAGTATATCTAGTTGTTAAGAATTTGTATGTACTTTATCGATATATGTATGTATACACATATGCACAGACACACACACACACACACGCACACACACACACACACACACACATTTAAAGAGAGATATTTTCCTCCTCTCTCACATCCTGTCGCCGAGGCTGGACATCCAACATGGGTGATAAATTGAAAATGCTTGTCCATGTGGTTCGAACCCGGATCCCTTCATTAGGGACCATCAAAATTCACCAACCACGCTATCTCTCGCTGGCTATATATGTACGTATGAAGGAGTTTTCTTAGATCATCAAGCCTTTATGGATGTCAAATCAGCAGTGGCAACCCCAAACTTCCACGTTCCAATCTCCCCACCAAACTTGTGTCCTCAAGTGTGGTATTGCAATGCCAGTAGTGATGATGATATGCTTTGTTAATGCAATTACTAAAGGCTTTTCTTGCATTGGTATCCCCAATGCTTGTATCTGCGGAATTGAGTCAAAATTAGATCACAATTTCACAAAATACCTTACATTCATGAAGGTACCTAGGAACTGTGTCTTACCCCAGTAGCCTCCATGTTTTGTTGAAGTTTCAATCACAGAATCAAAATTTCCACCGCCGGTTCAAGTTATCTATCTAGTTCTGTTGATCTCTTAAGTGCTTCAGCTTCTTTGGATGAAATCATAATCTGATCAACTAATTTTAATTTGTCCAATGCAAATTCTTGGTTGTTTTCCTTACCAGATTGGCATTTGGAAAATACTATTGAGTACCATCTCTTTATTTATTTCTTTGTCGCTGAAAAAGTGCAGATCCCAGTTGTCTGTATCCTGATCTAGTTGGTGCTGTGATGATATCATCTTAGCATTCCCCCATATTATTTGTGATGCAATCTGAGAAATACATCGCCCCTTGAATAGATAAGGACAGCCATACCATTTACCATTACATTCTGATTCATGATAACTATCAGGTATTACAGAATTTTCAGCACAACTTTCAAGGCAGAACCTCCTCCTGAGTTCTGCTGTAGCCAATTTCTTTTACTCCTTGCAAGTTATGGATATAATGGAATGAAAGAATGAATGATGGAGAATAAATGATACATTTGAAAATAAATCAGTAAAGGCGCCTTTACAATGAAGAAATTTGTTGAAAACAATGAAATTCCTGTACAAATTCGGCTTTATAGTATCATCAAGGTTAACTTTTGTGTATACATGATTATGTACAAGAGATTGTTGCCATTGAGATAGCTTATTGGCTACAGAATTTACTCTTTCAGACTATGCACTCGTGTCCAATACTTGTTCTCAGTCTGTTTTTTCTTTTCCACAGGATCTGGATTGCACACATTTGTTCTTTATTTAGGTCCCCACATTGCTTTGTTTACATTGAAGGCAACACAATGTGGACGGGTGGATCTCAAAACAGCGGCATATGACACAATACAATTGAAAACAGGCCCAACATGGCTTGCAAAAGACTGCTCGGAGTTTGGCCCTCCAGTATTCCCTTCGATTGTGAATTCACTGGTTAGGGTCCCTATCAGTAGCATACTGCCTCAGGTTCAGCTGGAGGCTATTCTTTGGGGTGTAGGGACTGCAATTGGCGAACTTCCTCCATATTTTGTCTCCAGGGCAGGTTAGTCTGATAAGTAATGCTTTGAGATACACTATGTTCCTATTCTTATTCTTGCAACAACAAATTTGATCTTGTTATTTTTTTCTTCAGTTATATGCTTCTCATATTCAGAAAATTCTGTACCTATCTTAATCAACAACATCATCATCATCATCATCAGCAAAGATTATGTCTGGCTTCAATCTATCACCAACACTGTTATACTTCGGACTTGGGATTCCCTATGGGAACAAGTCCCAAAGGAGCTAATGAAACTACCTTGTTGCAATAAGAAGAGAAGTTATTTTTATAAACAATAACTTGAAAGTAGGGCAAAGAAATGATGAAAGAAATGACAACATGAGTGAATAGTATTACCCAATTTGAAACAAGCAGCTAGAATAGTGGAAACTGATATTTTATAGCTGGATACTCCATCTAATCTCCCAAGGTCTGAACATAGTGGTTTTAAAATATCAAGCTGGATAGCCTGGATCAGCAGTGCAACTGGCTAAACTGGTTTATTCACATCTTGAACCTATTGCTAACCCACACCTACCTTGTTTTTTAATTGTCAGTGATTTTTGAGCCTGTGAATTGATCATAGGTAATGTAGCTCACTTTGCTGGTGACGATCAGTTATCAGTAGGATCTGTTATCAGTAGAATGAAGTTATTGATTCCACAAGTTGTTTATTTTCTTGCCTGTCGGTGTGTCTCCAACTTTTGTACTAAGTCCCGTTTTGGCTTGTGTTGGTGGGCTGATTTTCTGTTGTCCATGTAAAACACTTGTTTCCCTCATTAGAGTTCAGGCTTGTGTTGTGATGAATGAAAAATTATCTATTTACTTACTATATTTGGCTAATTTATCAACTGCAGATAGCTGATTATTCTCATTAGATATTAGATGAGTATCATATGTTCTTCATTATTCTAGTTCGTTCCTGGATTTGTTACTCAATAGGGAGTTTGGAAGGATTATAGGCTGAAAAAGGCAATTTAACAGTCTCCTCGTGCTTGGTTTGTAAAACAATACTGTACTTTCTGACAATTTAGTAGATAAAAATATTGAGGGAATATTGATCTCAAAAAGCAACCCCGTATGCAATTTTATGCCAAAGATCAGAGTAAACATTTGTACATGGAATTGAAGTGTCATTTTCTATGGGAAGCATCAATTCCTGAAAAAAATTGTGTTGAACTTGTTGGATAAGAGGGGAATGGGAGGGACACCATATTTGCCTGTGTATACATGATACAAAAGTGGATACTGATGATCATGCTGAAGCAGGGCTCAATGAGAGAGCTACAGAGAATTTCATACTCATCTTGGCATTCTTATGTTCTTGAATAGCTCGTTTAGAACTGTTTATTTAATTTTAAGGTATTTAGAGTCCCGGTAAAGGACTCACCTGTGTTGAATCCCATCACATTGTTAGGCAATTAAGTATAGTGGGATATGTAGATGTTGACATGGTAGATGATGGGAGTGAATGCCCTTTTACATATAGCTACTTTGTACTTCTTGAACGGTACCTTGCTACCCAGAAGAGTTGACACAAGTTGAGGTTGCTTGTTTCAATACTAGATGGAATATCATTCTATGTTCCATGCATGCTGTGAAACTGTCGTGAGCACCATCCACTAGTAGTAGGAAATGCATGTGCTTCTTTAGTCACGCAAATGTTTGTAACAATTTGGCAGCTAACACATTCCACAATCTTGTTTTTTCATGTGCTACTCCAACTAAACACCTTCCGCCATTACTATTACCACTATGCACCAACCACCAGGAAGCTCGCTAAAGTGCCAAGTTTGATTCTTTCTCCAAGTTGACATTCTTGTAATCGATCCTCAACAATGCTCCACGCTCACTTCCCCACCCTTATGGTCTCAGTGGTGAACGAGGATTGTTGTGGCTATAACAGGGGTGTGGGGGGATCTGGGGGTAGATGTCTCATTAATACAAATGAGAATTTTACTTGACTTTATCATAAATCTCTCGAGTCGCGACTTAGAGATCACTACAACCATTAGACATATGTATGAAATCTTAGGGAGCACCTGTTTTCTTGTTCATTTGTCAAGAACATGCAAGGTTTTGTGCGTTGTCCGAATTAACCCACATGCTCCACTGCTTTTGCTAATCCTTTTGAGTTTCAAACTTTCAGTCTTGTGATTGTACTCCTCAAATGGAGTCTTTCATGTGTTAGCTAGGCCCTTTATTTGCATGGACCATGGGCAAAGACTCATCTTGTACAACATGGGCTATCGAGGTATCTAATCATGTTTGCTCCCCATGCTTTCTAACCTCTACGTTGGTAGGGACCATCAAACAACCTTTGTTTTGACCGTCCATTGAGAATCTCAGGATTTGACCTCCCCCAACAAATTTCACACTCTCATCTCACTCAAGTTCATAGATTTTGAGAGCATTTTGACATCTTTCACTTTCAATTTGATGAATTGCCTACCTGCCCTTGACACCTAGTCATTTGAAGAACACTAGCCACTGCCATCAATCCATGAAAACTTGGAAATTCTTGTGCATGTTCAACCACGCCAATGCTATGACATCTTGGTAGCTAAATACATACCACAATCTAGTTTATTCACATGCAACTCTAGCTAAACACCTTTAGCAATTACTGTGGACACTGTGTAGCACAATACCTAGACGCTCGTCGAAGTGCCAAGTCTAATCATTTCTCTGCCAACTCGATATTCTGATAATCAAGTCACAACAAAGCTCCACACTTAATTACCCGCCTGTCCATGGTAGTTTTTGCGTGAACGAGGGTTGCCGTGGCAAAAAAGGGTGTGTGCAGAGGGTATAGGGGCACATGTCTCAGTAACATAATATGAGGGTTTTGCTTGTAGGACTTTATTAAATATTTCATGACAGCCATGCAGATATATGCATGAAAGGAACATCCTAGTGAGTGTCGATTTTCTTGTTTATATGTTAAGCGCATGTAAGGTTGTGTGTTGTATCTAATTAACCCACTTGATTCACTACTCGTGTGAGCCCCCATTAATTCGATCTTGTGACAATGCTCCCCAAATAGGCTTTCACGCATTAGTTGGGCCCTTGATCAACATGGACCAAGGGAAAAGACTCATTGTAGGGTATATAATCTTGTTCGTCTCCCCATTCTTTTAAACCTCTATGTTGGTAGGGACCCATAGAGCTCCCTTCACCTTTGACATTCCTTTGTGGATTTAAAGGTTTTGGCCCAACACACAAAGCTCCACTCTCAATCTCACCTCAAGTTCATTTGTTTTTGGAGCATTCAAATGACTGGCACTTTCAAATTGATGAACCGCTGATGTGCTCTTAACAGTTAACACTTAACACCTAGTCATTCTGAAGAACACCTAGTCGCCATTTTGTCTTACTGCGCCTGATGGCATGGAGTTAGACTTGACATCTATGTTGAGTCTTGTCATGACTGCACACTCGACGAAAGAACTTAACTAGCGACAATTCCCTTTTCACTCAGGTGAGATTGTTGGATCTAACTTGCACCCATTTTCAAAGATAACCCCTCACTCGAGGGGCGCAAGGCATGTCTTAGTCCCGTGTGGTTGATCATCTGAGAAGACCAACTAAGCGTCATTGTCTTGGTTAGCCTTAACCTTAACCATCAACCTAATACAACCTGGGCTCATCAAACAACATTTTTTCAACTTTCTTCAAAAGTGGGCCCTACTTGTTTTGGCAACTTCCCTCTTTCTTCTCGTATAAGTGCCTGGGAAGGATGTCCACACACTACTATAGCTGGGCGAGAGGATCTCTCTTGGGATGAAGCCCCATTTCCCTTTGACCAACTTCCTGAAAACAATGTTTGGGTTGCATGTGTTAAGCGTTAGCAGACTTTTTTGTCATTAATGATCAAACTCACTGACTATTGGGCATGGAAGCGGCAAAACCCGGTGATCTGGACAAAAACTCATGGAGACTGAGTTTGACTACATATTTTTTTATGATGAGAGAACAAAGGAAGAAGGTTGACATTGAGAATGAGAAAAATCAATGGCCTCAGACTTTCATTCTTCTCCATGAATTCATAAATGTTTGTTCATGAGTGAGAACTTCTAAGAAAATGCATCATGCCACGGGCAACAGGGAGTAGTTCATTCTTCTCTGGGAAGACAATCTACCTAGTGAATTTTTTTCCCTTGAGGGTGACTTCACTATTTGGATCTTATCTCTTGATCTCGTTTTTGCTACCTGTGGGACGACACCACCATCTCATCTATTTCCAGTCAATTCCCTAGGAGCTTGTTCTAGTAGGCATTTTTGGCCCATTTTCTAAAATTTTCTAGTGAAGATATGGCAATGTCCTTATCATAACTACCTTCCTTTCTTCGGCATTCATTCATCTCAAAAGAGAGAGATAGAGAACCTCACCTATTCCATTCAAATTTTCTCAAAGCAAGTTAGCTTCCATCAAGCAATAAGAGTGAGGGATGGAGTTGCTCGTCCAATAGGGAGAGGGCTCATCGAGACCAATGCTATCAAGAAGAAGAGCTGCAAAGCTAAATCATTAACCTTGCGCCTGCTTCGAGGGGGGTATTGCTGCATTTCATCTAAAATAGAACCCCCCTCCGTCTTGTGAATTACTTGGCCTGGACATTTGCAAAGAAGTTATCATAAAATCAGAGAAGAAAAACAAGCCAAGACCTCGCTTGGTGCCCTCTCTCCTTAATAAGCGTCAATGCAGAATTAAACTCTCGGAAGTGGGAGCATCACCTAAAAGAATTTTCCATTGAGTGGTCTGAAAAAACCAACACTCTCTCGTGACTTCAAGAGTCGAAACAACCTCTATTACTTACTGTCAACAACAAGACAACCTTTTTCTAATCTAATCCCAGATAGCAACTAGTGAAGAAACCCGAAAGGAAGAATCCCCTATTTATAGGATTCTAGGGAATGGAAATGGAAATGGAATTGAGGATTCCAATTTTTTCAAGATGCGTTTTCTGATTTCTATTGGGGATGATTGAGTGGAAGTTGTTGGTTTCTTTCAATTTATATAGAACTAGCCATCACTTAAGATTCATACTCCATACAGAACCGGATAGCAAATAGCTATCGCACTCTGAGAGCCGTTGCATCCATCAACTATTCAATTACACAAGTTCCAACTTCCAAGCTGGATGCACAATGTGTACACTCCAGTGACTCCACCTTGAGGGTGTGATAGAGAATGAGTTATTTATTATGTTCTGCTGTTCCTACCTCGTAATTTGCCCATTTATTATCTTCATTAAACAGTTCTAGTTTCTTGCTAACATGATAACCACTTGATGAAAGCATTTGAATTTGGATTAGGTTATACACATTGAACAACTGGGTGGAGAAAAACCCACCAGTGGCTGTAACGTGAATGAAGACCATCTACTAGTGCAATACAGGGAAAAACCATTTTTAAGCTTTGGCTTTATTCAAATGATAAAAGAATGAAAAAAGATTCGTCTTTTGGTAGCAACTTACTTGCAATTTGAGTGGCAGGGTTGCATGTTATATGGGACTCCAAGAGTGAGATGCCAATGGTGTCTAGGTGGCAAGAGTTGCTTTTCATTTGTGAGGACCATTCAATATAATTTTGTTTGGTTAGGTATATTCCATACCTGTCTAGGCGGGTAGGTGGTCCTTCCCACCTAGGGGAAGCTAGGGGGCTTAGGCGGCTAGGCGGGAGCCTAGGTGTTTCTAGGCATCATATTAGTTTATATATTACATATATAAATGATTATTAAGTATACATTTAGCTATATTCAAATATATACATCACCATGTACATTTATATTGGTTATATCTGAGTGTAATCAATCATAACTTCACCTATGTCACATCTGTCATGACCTAGGCTAGATCTATTTGACCTTAATTTGACCCAACATGACCTAAATTGGACCTAATTTAATTTAGTCTGCCCTAATTTGCCCTAACTTAGCCCTATTTTGGCATAATATGACTTAATCAGACGTAACTTCCCCTAGTTTGCCCTACATTGACATAAATGAGCCCTAATTTGGCAAAACCAGACCTAATTTCCCAAATAAGACATGTTTTTTCTCAAATCAGACCTATTTCCCCCCAAATCAGACCTAATTTAGATCTGTTTTGGCTTAAATCAGATATTTTCTTCCATAAAATAACTAAATTTGATCTAATTTGATCAAACTCAGACCTAATACATGCTAATTTGGTCGTTAAGTATCTGAATTTGGGCCTAAAAGGCCTTAGGCATCCACTTCATTTATCTAAAAGCCTAGACGCCTAGTTTAAGGCGGCCCACCTAGAGCCTAAGGGGCCTAGGCGCGCCTAGGTAGAGCCCAGGCGGGAGCCTCGATAACTATGGTATATTCAGAGAGGATCATATTCAGCATCAAATAGGTCTCCAGTCTTGCAGTTTTTAAAAAAAATATTATGATGTTACCATATATTCATGTACACCTAATTTTTTCTGCCAAGAGTCAAGATATCAAGTGCAATGTTCAAAATTTTGACGAAATAGTCGAAATTTTGACTGAAATTTCTGTTTCCATGGCAATCAGACATCGAAATTGACTGACGAAACTCTTGAAATAGGCAGATCATTGATTTTTTTTTCTACTTTTTCATATACTTTGTACTACCTAGAGCATATTTTTTGCACAGTTTTGTGTCTTTCAGTCTATATATTGTACTTGCAAACTGTTAACATATATTCCTGTTTTATGTATTCTGTTATTTATTTTATTATTTCCATATTATATGTGGACCTCTCTGTAAATGTTTCAGTTATATATATATATATATATGAGGGTGCACACATTGTGCAACCCTACGCTTCCCAAAATCATTGTCTATATAACATGGTATCAGAGCAGAGATCCGAAACCTAGTCGTCATCTACCCACCTCTCCCTCCCTTCTCTCTCTCTCCCCGACGCCGCTGTCCCCCCCTCCCGGCCCCGCCCACCGCCGCCGCACAGTAGTCCGCCCGCCATCCTCCTGCCGCCCTCCTCCTGCCGCCCTCCTCCAACCGCCGACCTCCCTCCACCGCCTCTCCTCCTCCTTGCTGCCCGCGGCGCTGCGAGCCGGCAGGTAGCGCCGCTGCCAGCACTACCGCCCGGTAGCTGCTGCGCGACAGCCGCCGGAGCTTGCCGCCGGGCCGCTAGGGAGGGGTTCGCGCCCCCCTTAACCGTATCCGCCGGACGGTCTGGCTTCGTGAGGGAAATCTTCGCCTGATCCTGTCCGGTGGTTTGATTCAGACGTGACGTAAACTGATTCTTTTTTTCGGTTTTTACTTGCCTGCCCATGTAGGTCTTTGCGCCGTCGGGTTTCCTGCTACGCCTCGACGTAGTCTGTATGTGAGGGGTCCTCCGTGCTAGTTTTGTGCCTGTTTTTGTCTGCCTGACGGCGTAGTCCGTCTCCTACCTGTTCGTGCCTGCTTGTTCGTGCTTGCCTACTACTGTGCCTACTGCTCTCATGGCGTCCTCGGGCGATGACTTCCGCCGTCAAGTTATGACTGTGAAACTTGACGGGCGCAACTACCAGCATTGGGTATGCTCCATGTTGATTTATATAAAATCCCAGGAAAAGTACTCGCATCTGACCCGTGTCGGTCTGGTACAACCTGCAGAGGACGCTGACTCTAAAGATGTGACGGCGTATGACGACCGAGTTCGTAATGACTCGACCGTGATGATATGGATTCTCAACAGCAACGTTGAGAAGATTAACGTCACACTCCTTCACTTGCCTACGGAAAAGCAGATGTGGGATCAGCTCGCCGACACATACTCGCATAGCCAGAACCCCAAGAAGGTGTTTGACATCACCAAGCAGCTGGGACGTCTACAATTCACGGGGACGGACATTGCGGATTACTTCTCTGACTTTACTGGATTGTGGGGGGAACTGGAGTCCTATCACCCCCTATCCACGGACCTGGCTACCATGCAACGTCAACACCATGAGTTGCAGTTAGTCCAGTTCCTTTGTGAACTGTCTGAGTCCTATGCTGGTGTTGTGGACCAGATCTTAGCCAATGACCCTCTACCGTCACTGCAGAGTGCCTATATGCGTCTTCAGCGTCTGCCTTCGTCTTCACCATCACTGGCTATTGATGTTGGGGAATCTACTGTACTTGTAGCCACGTCTGGCCGTGGTCGTGGTCGTGGCCGTGGTTGCTCTACTGACAGCCGCCCTCCCCTGGGTGCAGGACGAGGTCGTGCTGCTTCTGGTCGTGGCCCCCTTCTGCTGCCCCTACTGCGCGTCCTCAGCCAGGACAACGCGTCTGTACCTTCTGTGGCCGGTCCAACCATATTGAAGAAAAATGCTGGGAGAAATATGGTAAGCCGGCGTGGGCCAATGCAACTGCTGACTCTACTCCTGCATCGGAAGGAATGACTCAACCTACTGACTCTGTCTCCTCAGGTGCGACTGCAGACTACATCCGTGCTGAGGTGGAGCGCTTGCTACTTGAGCGTGCTGGCTCGTCGTCTACTGCTTCGACTAGTGGAGCTCATGCTGCCACTTATTCTAGTTATGACACTGCCTTCCTGAGTACCTCTTCTTCTACTCCTGGTAATACTAAATGGGTCATAGACTCCGGTGCTTCTTTGCATATTTCTGGAAATCGATCTTTCTTTAAAACATTATCTAAACCTGCTCGTCCTTCTTCTGTTATGCTTGCTGATGGTTCCAAGTCTGCGGTATCTGGAGTAGGGGATATTATTTCTGAGTTTCTGCTGAAATCTGCCTTATATGTACCTTGATTTCCTCTGAATCTATTATCTGTCAGCAAGATATTGAGAAGTCTACAGTGTAGCCTAACATTTATTCCTGGTTCATGTGTTTTTCAGGACCTTTGCACGAGGATGAAGATTGGTGGGGGGTATGAAGGTGCTGATGGACTATACTACCTTGATCATTTGTCGAAAGCAGAGAAAGCGACTGTGGCCTCTGCACTATCTACATCTGTTTCTGCATTACAATGGCACTACCGGCTGGGACATCCATCATCTGACAAGCCTCGTCATTTAGTTTCTGATATTGGCACTTGTAGCTTTCAGTGCGAGTCATGTCAGCTAGGAAAGCAGACTAGAGCTGTTTATCCTAAACGCAGTCATATTAGCAGTAAAAACATTTTTGATTTAGTGCATTCTGATGTATGGGGCCCTTGTCATGTGTCGAGTTTATCTGGTCACAAGTACTTTATTCTGTTTATTGATGATTTTTCTAGGACTACTTGGTTGTTTATGATGAAAAGTAGGTCCGAAGTTATGTCTACTATCAAATTCTTTTTTGCTGAGGTGAAAACACAATATGGTGTGCCTATAATTTTTTTTCGTACTGACAATGCGCTTGAGTTTGTTAAAAAAGATGTGGATGTTTTTTGCAAATCTGTTGGTACGTTACATCAGACTTCATGTGCTTATACACCTCAACAAAATGGTGTGGCTGAGCGTAAAAATAGACATGTGTTAGAAGTTGCCAGGACTATTATGATGCATACTCATGTTCCTCGCTCGTTTTGGCCTGAGGCTATCTTGAGTGCTTGTTTTCTGATAAATAGAATGCCATCATCTGTGATTGGAAACAAAATACCTATTCAAGTTCTTCAACCAGATATTCAGTTATTTACTGTGCCTCCTCGGATTTTTGGATGTACTTGCTTTGTAAAGTTGCTTGGACCAGCTTCTGATAAACTTTCTCCTCGTGCTGAGAAGTGCATTTTTCTGGGGTATTCTCGCAACCAAAAGGGATACAAATGTTACAACCCCACTGCGAGAAATGGTTTACTAGCAGTGATGTTGTATTTTTTGAGGATACACCTTACTATTCTACTCGAGGAGAAAGTTTACAGCCTGACCTTATTGCCTCTCCTCTGCCAGTTACTACTGATTGTGTGCCTGATATTACTGATACTGTGACTACTGAGCATACTACTACTCCTATTATTGTTTATCAACGCAAGAATAGAGCACCTCCTACACAAGAACACCCCCCCCAGGAAAACCAATCTTCACCTCCAGAAGGTTCTGCTACACCTGAGGTAACTTCTGACCTTGACATACCCATCGCTCTTAGAAAGGGTACTCGTTCCTGCACATCTCGTAGTATTGCTCAGTTTGTTTCCACTGATCATCTGAATGTCCATTCTAGCAATTTTGTATATGCCTTATCTGCTGTGGCTGTTCTAAAGAATGTTCAGGATGCCTTAAAGAGTACTGCTTGGACGTCTGCTATGAAAGAGGAAATGTTGGCTCTAGCTGAAAGAGATACTTGGGAGTTGGTGGATCCACTCCCTCAGTGTAAGCCTGTAGGCTGCAGATGGGTATATGCTGTGAAATACCAACCTGATGGCACTGTTGAAAGGCTGAAGGCACGGTTAGTTGCTAAAGGCTACACACAAACCTATGGTATTGACTACTTCGAGTCCTTCTGTCCTGTTGCTCGTCTTACTTCTTTCTATTGCTGTTAATTTTGACTGGACACTACTGCAGCTAGATGTGAAAAATGCCTTCTTGTATGGTGATTTACAAGAAGAGGTCTATATGGAGCAACCTCCTGGGTTTGTTGCTCAGGGGGAGTCTCACAAAGTTTGCAGGTTAAAAAAGTCTATTTATGGACTCAAGTTGAGTCCCCGTGCCTGGTTTGACAAATTGAGCAAAATTATGATTGAATTTGGGTTTCTGAGATCTCAGGTGGATCATTCTGTTTTCACCAAGAAGACTTCAGCTGGTATTATTATTCTGATTGTCTATGTTGATGACATTATTATATCTGGCAGTGATTCTCTTGGTATTCAGACTACTAAAGCTCATCTAGGCAAGCACTTTGCTACCAAAGATTTGGGCAAGCTTCAGTATTATCTGGGCATAGAGGTCTCTAGAAACTCTAATGCTCTTGTGTTGTCTCAGAGAAAATATGTCTTAGATATACTGCAGGAGACTGGTATGCTTGGAGCGAGACCTGCTGATACTCCTATAGATCCCAATGTGAATTGGGATGATGATTCTTCTCCATTTTTTGCTAATAGTAAAAAGTACAGGAGGCTGATTGGTAAGCTCATTTACTTGACTGTTACTAGAGCTGATATTTCTACTGCAGTGGGCCTTCTTAGCAGGTACCTTGATACACCCAGACAGTGTCACTGGGATGCGCTATGTCATATTCTGAGATATTTGAAGAAGTCTCCTGGCAAGGGACTTCACTACAGAAAGAATGGACATTGTTCTCTTGAAGGGTACTCTGATTCTGATTATGCAGGAAGCAAAGCTGACAGAAAATCTACTTCTGGGTATTGTACTTATGTTGGAGGCAATCTTGTTACATGGAGGAGTAAAAAACAAAATGTTGTGGCCAAGTTCAGCGCTGAAGCTGAATACAGGGCCATGGCCCATACTGCCTGTGAATTATTGTGGGTGCGCTCTCTGTTAAAAGAGTTTGGGATTGACTCTTCTTATGCTATACCCATGCATTGTGACAATAAAGCTGCTATCTTCATTGCTAATAATCCTGTCTATCATGAGTGCACCAAACACATTGAAGTCGACTGCCATTTTTTTGGGAATCGATTCTTACTGGCAAGATCTGCACTCCTTTCACGCGTTCTGAAGACAAGTTGCTGATATCTTCACCAAGCTGTTGGCGAAGAAGCAATTCTGCACACTGATGGACAAGTTGGGCATGATTGATATCTATGCTCCAACTTGAGGGGGAGTGTTAACATATATTCCTGTTTTATGTATTCTGTTATTTATTTTGTTATTTCCATATTATATGTGGACCTCTCTTTAAATGTTTCAGTTATATATATATGAGGGTGCACACATTGTGCAACCCTACGCTTCCCAGAATCATTGTCTATGTAACACAAACTATAATGACTTAATTCATTGTTTTCACCAATGAAAATTGACATCAAAAATCCCCATCGAAATGCCCATCGAAACAGTTCAGGGTCATTCACTCAAAAATGACGAGACCCCACCCCCACGTATCCAATATAAAATATTATTACATATTTGAGTAGATCTACACTAGTAGATTATTCTGGTAAAATTTCATAAATTAATTCGTATATTTTGCCGTCGAAATGCCAAGAAATTTGTCAAAATTTCTGTCGAAATTTCTATTTCTGTCAAAATTTCTATTTTTGTGGCCACTGAAACGACATCGAAATCGGACATTTTCTTCCTTTATCAAGTTTGTATAAAGACCTCTCTACTCAGTAGCACTCCGTCGTGGAAAGAATCAACTAACAATGTGAGAAATATCAAAATGTGCAAGGAAAGTAGCTTGGCTAGGAAGTAACTATAGTTGCAATATGCATGATCCCTAACATGGCTAGGAGCTTGCCCTCACCGGTGAGGACTAGGTTGTGCCCCTATGGACGTGATGGCACCGTGGATGCATCAGGGCGGTTCTCGCCGAGAGAGGAGAGGAGGGTGGAGTTGAGACGCCACTCCCTAACACCGATCAGGGTCATACTTGTTGAGGCGCTCGACTAGTCGGCTACTGGTCGGCTGGTCGTTTTGGTGGCCAACGAATGGCCTGCCGCCTAGGTTTTCCATCATGTCCAACGTCCATCCAGACCAACTGGTCGGCTAGTCGGCCGACTAGTCCGATTGGTCGGCTGGTCACCCTATAAGTCAGCCGCTTATGTGGTAGGCCATACAATTTTTTTTTTCATTCAGTCTTATTGTCGACTGAAGTGTTTGTGTTTGTCTTGTTCCAATTGCCATGAAAACGGAAATAGATGATTACGACATATAATTTCATTCACATTAGTAATATACACTACATCTCTTTAGCAATTTAGCATATAACTATATATGTTTTTTTGATTTACGAGAGAACCGCCCTTGTAGAAGCGCCACATTCGTGACCCCCCAGACAGTGCAAACTCTCGGGGCATGAGAGGGTGTGGTCCGGTCACCACCCTCCCGCGCCCAATCAAATTCGTGTTACTTTTCACAGAGCGCCTTCGGCGTGATTTGAACCCGGGTCCTTCATCCGGACTTACCGAGCCGTAACCAGCTGGGCTACTCTGACTGGACATATAACTATATATGTTTTTTTTGGTTGCGCCAAAAAACCTGTTACTATAAAAACCAAAACTTTGGGTACAAAATAGCGCCCCATAAAAGAACAACTAGATCCCTCATCCCCACATACGGGGAAATGAGAGGATCCATCCAAAAAGAAAAACTCCAACTGAAACAAGTACAGAGACAGAGCCAGGACAAAGACATGACAAGAAAGAACCTAACAGAGGGAAAGGAGCTACATACATCACACATTATACGCACCCACAAAGATAGTCTATATGAAGCTACAACTCGACTGTTAGACACCACTGATCAATCATCTCCAGTACCACTGCAGCACAAGAAACAGGTGGATCACAAAACAAAGACCAAGAGTAGGGGAGATAGGACTGCCACCCACTACCTCCTCTCCTGGCATCCTGAAATAGCTGCACCTAAAACAGAACGCCAACCAAACAAGGAACAAAACAGAGTAAACCTAGAGTTGGAGGACTATCACAGTCACATCACAAGATTTCTGCAACTGAGAGCATAAACCATGGAGCCAAGACATTCTGAGCACCCACAAATAATTGGACACGATCGATGGCCAGCAGTTGCAAACCTCCAGAGGCATCTAACTGAACGAATCCCCAAAATAAGAGAAAATCCTATTCGGAACCACACCACAAAATTTGTCTTTGGAAACAAGCCAACTTCGTCCATTGGAGTCGGCGCCGGTGAGTCCCTGTGGAGGGAACCAAATTAACAGCGACGTGGCCACAGTGCAAACTGTTCTACTGTTCTCAGTAGCTTATCAACGAACACCTAAGGTGTGCATGCTAACAGCAGCAGAGAACACAAACAAAGAGAAGAAGAAGGTGACGAGGCACATCTTCATCTCAGGCTTCCCTCCTAAACCCAAAGAGTCGGAGGGGACAAGCCGAGGGCAAGCCCGTGGCTCGTGACCTGGCGGAAGCCAGACAAATCCTCGCCGTGGCCGGTGAGACCGCTGAATGACTCCGGTTGGTGAAGCCACGCCGTGGTCGAGTGGCAATGGCCATCCATCGGATCAGCAGGGTAGTTACACCCTGCACCAAACGAGGCAAAAGCCTAGAATCACCCTACCGTCAATGCTCAGGGAGGCCCTCCTATCCATCATCAGCCGCTCTGTAGGTAGCCAATGGATCAACAGACGGGGGCGTCTCCGTCGCAGCAGAAGATCACAGCTTCGAGCAGACCGGATGATGTCCAATCGCCCATCGTGGAGGCCAAACCCGTCGGGATAGCCATAGCCGGTCGTCGTCGAGGTAGCACCAGAAAGAGGGATGAAAGGGATCCAGAGAGGTAAGGAGAGCGACCCCTTTCTTCAGTGGCTAGATGGAGCAACAGGCGAGCTATGGATCTGGAGCAAAGCAGCTTCTCTCCATCTGCCGCGCTTGAGCAGGGTGGAGTCGGTCGAGTTGAGGTAGCCGTAAACCTTCCCCAGATCTGAATCTCACGCGCATCGCATCACCCTTCCATTCCAACCTCCGAGGCAAAACCAGCAGCGCCGACCTGCCCCTTCCTCCGAGGTTCGCACCAAGGCTCGGAAATACTCCCTCTGACAACAAGCATCTCTTCCGCGGAGATCCGCACCACCCATCCCAGGAACCCTACCGTGGATGTTGGAAAGCCAGGGGGAGGAAAACGCCTAGGGCGCTCCCTCCCCCCAGCGGCTGCCGCCGGGAGGATGCTAGAGAGAAGCGGGAGCAAAATCCCTAGAGAGAGAGAGTTGCGAGAGTGCTTTTGGAAATAACTATATATGTTACTAATATATAACTAATTATATGTTACTAATATATATATATATATATAAACTAATTATATAAGTATATAACTATATACTTATAGTTATATAGCACATATAATATAACGATATAAGTATATAACTATATATATTACTAATATATAAGTAAATAACTAGCATATTGTTGTATATAAGTATATAACTATATATATTACTAATATATATAACTAATTATATTGAAAAAAACCTACGTCTGGGCAGCCGACTAGTCGACCTGGTCGCCCAAGGATCCAGGGTGGCCGACTGACCGCTTTGACAAGTATGGTCAGGGTTGATGATGATGTGGAGTATGAGATGAAGCATCGCCAGGCTGAAGGATGCAACACGGGAAAATCACTTGGTAACAAAGTTTTTGGATGACATGGACATCCACTCCTTCGATCCGTAAAGTTGGATATCCATGCGCGGGTATCCAATTTACAACGGGTGCTGAAGAAACCGATTAAATTGGTGCAGTTCGGTTCAGAGGCGGATCGGGCGTGGATGCAATGGTAGATATTGCCATCCCTGACAACCATGGTATATCATTCACATCAGGCATCTTCCCCCTTGTAGCCAAGTTATGTCAGTATAATATTCGTTCTTCCAGTATTAGTGTTGCACAAATATCAGTCTTTGAAATCGTTATGGTGTAGACTGAGGCAACCCAAAGTGTTTAGGATTTAGTAAAACACTAAAGTGAGATGGGAGTGGTAGAAGGGGGACTATAAACAAGTTTGATAAAGGAGGTGATCGATATGAAAAGAGAGTTGGCATGAGCATTGAGTGGCGATGCTATAGCCATGGTATGGTAAGCAAGAACTTAAAGCCTTATCATGCCATTAGTTTTGCTTGATGTAGGAGCAATTTGAGAAGTTCCCAATTTTGTTTAGATCATATAGAATGATAGATGCAGTAGTTTTTTGTCCAGTTAAACACCCCAATAACAACCAAGTAGATCTATCCTTGTAAACTCCTTAGCTAGAAGCTCCCATTCATGCACATTATTCAAATGGAACCTGAATCCAAGGAATAAAAGTTGGATAAGAGGCCGGACAAAATGCAAAATGGGAGGGGTGCAATCAGGAAGAAATGCAAAAGATAAGAGGCTGGACAAAATGAGATTACAAGAAAACTAAAAAGATATAAAACATTGACGGAACAAAATGGGTAAGAGAAAAAAAGAAAGAAAAATTCAAGAAGAAAACAAAGTGATGGTGACGAACACAAGAAGTCAAGAACAAAAAGTGAAAAGAAAAAGAAACTAAACATTACCTTGTAGGGTGAAAGAAAGGAAAGAAAAGTTATTGTAAAAAAAAAAATGGAAAGGAAAGGAAAGCGGGAGAAGGAATTGGAGTCATGATCAGGAAATTGATGTGAAGGATATTAGAAAAAAAGAAAAAGAAAAAAGAAATGAACTCGATCAATGTTGTTATTGGAAAGGGAACAAAGGAAAGCGGAATCGGAAAGAGACAGTGAGAGAAAAGCAAAAGAAGAGAAAACAAAGGAAAACAGAACCGTTGGGGAGTGGACCAGAATCAATCTATGTTGATTGCTGCTGTGTTGGTTTTTACAAAAGCCAGCAGTCAGATGCTGACCGTACAATCGACACTCGACAGTAAGCTGGGAGAGAGATGGGTCGAGCGAGAGGAGGTTGAGAATGAGGAAAAGGGTAGGAGCGATGGCGTAAGAAGATAGAGAGGCAGGGGACAAAAGTAGAATATCCCTATGGGAAGCCAAGCACCACCCAAGGACGAAGGCTGTTCGCAAGGGGGCGCTCCTTTTTGCTCTCTTTCTCACATGCAACGTAGCACAAGACTGGTTGCTCTGATACCATGTAATAATGGTAAATACGATTATGTTGAGATGCCTCACAAGTGATTACAAGAATTGTGTAAATAGGAGTCTAGACAGGGTAGCAATCCTTTACTCATTAATATATAACTGAACTCATAACCCTCTAATAGTTGTCATCTTTATCAATCCAGATGTTGTTTTAAAGTTTTGAAAGACTATTTTCTGCACTGGATCACTTTCAAGCCATGGACTTTAGTTACCTCATCAAATATAAGTTGTGATTTCTCCTATTTGTGCAACCACATCTTGTTTGGATTTCTTCATACTAATTTTTTTGCTATTGTGGTGATTACTGTTTTTCTACTAATTTTTTGCACCTTTTGATTGCTTCAAACATCCCTTTGCTCTCCCTTTTTCATGGTCTCTCTGTATATATCATTCTCCTCCCTTCCGGGGTAATATGGGTTTTTATCTACGTGAAATGATCCGGCCTCGTATCCTACGTAGGGAGGAAACCACCATGTATCCCTCGGTATGGAGTCTGCTACTCCTGGGTCCTGGCTTGGTCTTTGTGTCAAGTGACTCTTGGATCCCGCATGCTCTTAGATTTGTTGTCTGTGTGCTTCTCATAGGCTTTAGCCTAGGATTTTGACAGGCTTTGCCTAGTTTGGCAGTGCTCTGTAATTACTCAAATTTTATCTACTGTTCCAATTCGACTATCGTTCTCGTGTAAAGTATGTTTTGCATTCAATTACTTGATTTGATTTTCATTAAAAAAGTTGTTTTACCTTCATCACGTTTTAACAAAAAGAGTGATTGTTTCATGTATAGAATACTATAAGCACCCGACAGGTGGGTTTGGCACCTAAAATACCATCTATGTAGAAAAAGATTTTCGTTTTACTGCTATTTTGAATTAATAAGGAAGCCGAAACAAGAAACATATGGACATCATAGAAAGGTGCTATCCAGATTTCATCATTCTCCATGCATAACAAAGTACAGAGAATTGTACTTAGGAGTTGGCTTAAGGGCCGCCAATGAAGCGACCTGGGTCCGAACCCTGGATCCAACGACGATTTAGCTCCCTGCCACTCATCCTGGGGTTTGGGTGGTCTAAGGGGCAGCAGGGGGGTCAACCCGTCCTGTTACTCCTTTTCTACAGAATTGCACTAAGTTAGTCTAACTGGTAAGCCTGCTGATTTGCTGGCCGCAAGTTGCGGGTTTGAGCCCCTGCTGAAGCACCAAGGAGGGTAAAAAAAGCAACAACCTTCTTTGCACGTCGGCAATAAAGCTGGAATTTAAATCATTAAAATACAAAGAGTTTATCTTCACCACATAATGATAATATTTTCTTTTTGTAGACAACTATTCTGCCAATTTGGATATGTTTTGTGACTTTGTGAAAGTTATCAGTTAGCACTCCACCTCTGGTTTATTGATAATTATAATTTTGCAGCTCGCTTATCAGGGAGCAAGTTGGATAACATGGTGGAGTTTGAGCCCGGCTCTTCTGAAGATGGCTTCATTTCTTCTCGGTTAAAGAAACTTAAGCGTTGGTTATTCGCACATCTCAACTTCCTTACTATTTTACTGCTTGCTTCTGTAAGTACCTTTTTGGCTGTTTCTTTTTATTTATACTGTATTGCATCTCTAATATTTTTAATGTTAGTACCAACCTATAGTCTAACCTGAGTGTCTTTGTGAAGTAGGCAAACTGTAGGTGCACTAATGCTCTATGTTTACTTCCCAATGAATGTTACAAAATGTGTAGGTAGGGAACAATCTTATCCAAATATGATACTATGATCTTAGATCTTTGGCATGGATTGGAGGATGATGGAATGTTGCAATAAAGTTATATGGTTACTACTGCAGATGTTGTGCGAGTTGAGTGATTAACATGTAACCCTTTTCAAGTCATATATAGATTTTGATTTAAGTAAATAAAGCATATATGTATGCAAACATGGAGGAACCAGTACTCTATATATACTTTCCCGAAATGCTATCACAGAAATGTCAACATAACAATGTATTCCTTTGTATAGTAGCTTATCCTCAGACCAAGGACATCAATTGAAGAAATGCTAGTGCACAAACACACACACGTGCATGCACAACACATACACATACATCACAGACACACGACACACACACATATATCACACACACAACACACATATAATCAAGTTTTAGTATCCTAACTCTGCCCCTAAAAGTATAAACAACATAGATCCAAAAGAGACTAGTGTCACTAGTCTACCCCCCCTCCTCTCAACCTGGTGCATATAAATCGACATGCATGGTTTGCAGCACATAACACGAAAGGTCTTCTTGGTAAGAGGCTTGCTGAAGATGTGAACAACTTAGTCCTTAGACGACAAGTAGAATGTTGTAGATATGCACTTCCTCATAAAAGCTCCACAAACATCCTGCAATCAACATTAATAAGTTTCGTTCCCTTAAACATGATTGTTTTGCAAATAAGATGACAGCCTTGCTGCCAGCAAACATGAAATATAAAAAAAACTTGAAACAATACTGTAGTAGATCCTTAACCGGTAGCAGTTTGCATGTTGTATGGGCTATAGCATTATATTCAATTTCAATACTGGAGCTAGCAATAATTATTTGTTTCTTGCTCGTCTACGTTACAAGTTTACCACCTAAAAAGGTTCTATACCTGGGAGTAGATTTCCGATCAAACCGGCTCCCAATATAATCAAAACCAGTCTCACCAAAAATGCTTCAGTGTCTTTAATTCATGTACAAAGGGCCTCTTCTAGGAGCTTTTTTAGATATTTAGAATATGAGGTCCAACATCTGGGTGATACTGTTATGGCCTGAAAAGATATCTACACACTAGGTCGACTATGATAATAATATATCATACTTTGTAATAGTCAGATAAACTAGTTCTCCAACTGGTCGCTTGTATCTTTTTGTGTCACTGCAAGAATTTTTTTAGCATTACATGGGATATAGGGATTAATTCAGAGTATTAGTAGTTACTTCTGCCCCTAAAGTTTTTATTTGTAGTAAATGCAGTGTATACTTTTCCGACAGGTATACACCAAACTATGATCTAGCCATTTTGATATTGAGGAAGTATCATAGTTTCTCTTGATCTTTAGTAATAAATGCTTAGAGTGATCATCCTTGCCAGCTTATATCCCTATAGAATCATTGCCAGAGATAATAATGTGGCACAGAATCAGAATGAGTCCAGACATGGTCTCGTGAAGAATATTGAATGATCATGTGAGGTCAAAAGAAGTTAAGGAGGCTAGAATAGACCTCAACTAATCAAACTTGTCCCTAGGACTTTGCTTGATACCATAAATAGCCTTATGATGTTTGCAAACCTTAAACACCATAGCTTGTACATATTCTTCAGGTCCTTAAGAGCACGTGAAAGGCATATATTCATAGAGCTAGGTGATCTGATCTTGTCATGTTGCATTTATTTTGCTAGTCAATTCCTAGTATGCTCAGTAGAAATGTTATAATTACCCTTATAATTTGGTTCTTTGAAACTCAAATTTGATCATTTTTTTTTATCTAGGAGAACATTAATATATAGAGGTTGATGATTGTCATAATTGGAGGATCTTCTCTTAATATGTTTTTGATCTTGCTAACTAGATAACCTAGTCAACAAATTGGGATTTGGGATTCATTCGGCGAGGTTGAAAAATTTGTCATTGAGGAATTATGCGCAAAATTAGGATAATTCAACAAAGAGTCGGTAAAAGTTTAGTAAACTATTTGGAAAAAATCTGCGAAAATTAGAAGTATGCAAAATGTGAGTAATATACATACAAAAATTACATATATACACATGATAAACACATGGTAGATGATCATATATATGCATATATATTATTTTCTTACTGATTCTCTATTCCCAAATGCCAAAGCATATAACATGTTCTTATTTCATAAATGAACAATACGGAGCATTCGGAAACAACTTGTGACATTCAGGATAATTCCTAAAATTCGTGGATTTCTGGAATAGTATGGGTTTCTTGCGGAATTTGGACATATCGTTAGTCACATGAAAAATTCGTGAATTATACACGAATAATTCAAAATTTTGGAGAATTTTGTGACTGCGCCTGATGAGTCACTATACTGTTTGGTTGAAGCTGTGAAGATGTAATTATACATGGTAGATGGACATTTATAATGTTATCTTGCGCACACATTTCTGTTTCTTCATACCATGGCTTTATTTCTTACAATCATTTGGATGTTATTTTAGGTGCCTAATCCACTATTTGATCTGGCTGGTATTATGTGTGGGCAATTTGGCATCCCATTTTGGAAATTTTTTTCCGCGACATTGATAGGAAAGGCACTTATCAAGACTCACATACAGGTCAGTTCTATCATCTAATAGCAATCTGAAGAATTATATGAATTTCACTTGTAACTTGTAATTCAATCTGCTTTCATATGGAATGCAATTACATTGTGTAAAATGTCTTCATTATATATTGATGAACATTGGTTTGTTTTGTTGTATAGTTTTGACCAGTTTTAGTGTAATTTGAGAATCTAGTTCTCATTTACACCCGGTGGTACTGGTGTGTACATATCACGATAGTGAAGTCCACTGTTCATTCATAAGGCCTGTCTTGTGGGCACTTTCACTTAGTTATAGTACCCTGGGTCCTTTTGCCTATTTCTTGGTTCCTAATATCACCTTTAGGGTGCCGATGTTTGGACTGGAGTTCTTGTTTATATTATTTGGCCACTACACCCACTACTACAGAAACGGCCTTTGGCGTCGGTCGTTTAACCCCATTTGGCGTCGGTTTCCGACCGACGCCTATGTGGGCGCCGCTAAAGGTCGAACACTTCGGCGTCGGTTTTTTAACCGACGCCTATTTGTTCTATAGGCGTCGGTTGTTTAGTAAATAACCGCCGCCAAAAGTGTTCGCGCCACAGAAAATGGCGTCATCTAGGGCACTTTGTGCGTCGGTTATTTACTACACAACCGACGCCTATATAGAATATAGCGTCGGTGTTTTAGTAGATAACCGACACATAAAGTGCCCTAGATGACGCCATTTTCTGTGGCGCGAACACTTTTGGCGTCGGTTATATATTAAACCACCGACGCCTGTACTTCAAGACGACACGGCCGTGCTTCCCTGCACGGCCGTGTTTAGTACTATAGGCGTCGGTTTTATATGAATAACCGACGCCATTTACACCACGGCCGTGCTATCCTGCACGGTCGGGTTGTTTGTACTATTAGGCGGCGGTTTTTATCAAATAACCGACGCTGTATGTCTTTGCTGACGGTTTTCTATAAATAACCGACGCCTATTTATATATTTTTTTTCATATCAGTTTGCAGGCCTGCTGTGGCTGGTCAGCAGGATGAGAACCTGCAGTTCAGTTTTCTGAACTGCAGGTTTACGACATCCATTGATATCAGCCTACAAACAGGCCGCAAACCTGCAAAAGTCACAAGCAAAATTCTACACAAGTACATACATTCAGACATCAATTCAATTCTCACATTCACACATATAGAAACATTCAAATACATGTATTAACATTCAGAAATATTCATTTACAAAGTATCATTCATTATCGCTATCAACATCCCAATTATATCTTACAGTTGCCACTGCTTGTATGGCTTTTGCCCATTCTTCTCTTACTTCATTTAATGCTTCCATCGTATATGGAGCATGTATATTTTTTAAGCGTTTACCTGTAGTGTTGTCAGTTTTAAACACCTGCAAAGAGAATGATGTATATATATAAATAATAATATAAAAATAAGATAAGATTGATATATTTCATACTAACTAATGAGACTATATATAATACCTCATGTATGGTATCGATGTCCAATACGACATATTTGATAATCATCTGCATAAATCGCATCACATAGTATGCGCATGCCCAGCCATTGTCTTGTGTAGCACACTATAAATTGAAACATACAAAATAATACAACTAAGCACAATTCACATCAATACTATATATATTCGAGTCGGGAACTTACTTGTACGTTCTGCCAATTTATTGGCTGGTTCTTTTTCCTTGGGACCGTTCCTCCAGCCTTTTTGAATGCATCTAAACCCCTACATGTTAATATAACACAATAAATTGCATAAGTAAATAGTAATGTAATAAAAGATGTTAACGGATATAAAAACGAAATATTTCTCACCAGAATAATGGCATTCTCATTACGTGTCCAATTTTAGTGTTCAATGTACTCCCCGCAGGATCTAGATAATAAACAGTGAATGTCCCGGGGACAATAACTAGTAACTCCCAATGTCTACCGCTAGAAGTAAGAAGTTAACAATTAATAACTCAAAATGCAAAATAAAAATGGAATTTTCTTAAGTCCAAATTATAAATAAAGTAAACTTACTTGACATTGAATGGAGCTATTATTATCGTCTTCTTTTGCTGACCAAAAATTGTAAAAGCATCTATACAGTATTGTTGAAAATTATCAGGGTCTTTAGCTACCAAACTAATCAATGATGGAATCAAAAATCCCACACGATCAAATGCAAATTGTTTGCAATGATCTTCGACTAGGTAGCTGCAAAACATATAGGCGTATGCATTAATATATAAGAAACCAGATCACCGGATCTTACACAAGGTATATGGATGTATAAACAAGATCTCACCTTATCCATGTCTCTATCATTGATGTATTCAGCCAATCATACATAAACAGCTCAATAATATCTTGTATAAATAAAGAGCTATCGTATGATTGACCTGCATAATCTGCATCTAAAGAAATAATTATAGGGCAATGTACATTATGTGCCCGTAGCCAACATGCCATTCCCCTACAAGCAGGACCTAACGGGTATGTTAGGTCAGTTGGAACCCAATCGGGTAATGCGGGAAGTGGAAGTGGAGGCCTAGGTGCTCCTGGTGTCTTCTTTTTAACCTGTACATATAATTTCAGATCAGTTGACATCATATATACACATTAACAGTCTAAATCAATGTAAATTTATCTTACAATTTCAGTCGTGTAAACGACATCTGCTTTGGGCCACAATATCACCCCGCCTTCTGCATCAGCAAGTTTATCAATATCCGGATGGGGATATGGCAATGTAGCTTCTCTCCAATCGGGTAACACACGTATCGGGCTCACACGAACGTAGCCCTGTGGCATTGGAGTCCCGTGAAACATTGCCCCAGGAAGGGACGGGTAAGCCTGCGCCTCTGCAACAACGTAGTCTTGCATTCTTAAGCGGCATGGCTTCAATGCCTACAAATTTACGTAAAGAATATTATACATATATACATATCATCTTGAAAACATAACAACTTGAAAAGACTAACTACAATGTCATAAACAATACTTATTGGAAGCCTGAGATGCCTGCCACCGCAGTATGTGCATCAGGAGAAGAGTGGGTCGCCATAGGCGTATTGGAAGCCTGAGATGCCTGCCACCGCAGCAATTCTTCCTTGACTTTCTCAGCAACTACATCGTTGACCTTCTTAGCAACTAAATCCTCAACTCTCTTATTCTCCTATACATGGATAAAAGAAACATTAGCTTCTTATTAATGAATTTCCTTTTGCAGTAACATTCTAAAAAAAGAATAGGTTACCTCTTCTTGAGAAAGTCCCGCTCTGGGTTTGCGCTGGGATGGCCCAAAGAATGCTTTGATGCCAACACCAGCGCCGGCACCTCTAACACGTCCAGGATGCTCTGGGTTACCCAGAGCAACTGTCAATTCATCCCTTGTGCCCTGAGGGATGAACGTGCCTTGTTTCCTCTGCTCGTGCAGCTCTTGCTAATCACCATAAACAGAAATTGGTAAGTTAACACCACAAATAATCAATATTCAAACGATTTCTCTAAGAGTGTTATTTTACTATTTTTGCAGCCGCCTCAGCAGTTACAGGCTTCTTTATTTCACCCTTCTTGTTTTGCCTGCCAGCTATCCAGATATCATGGCGAGGCATGGTAGTGGCAGACTCCTGAGTAGGAGCAGACTCATGAGTAGCCGCAGACTCCGCCTGTAGTCTTTGGCGAACGCTTGCATAGCCTTTTGGACCCATAGTGTGGTCATGCACATTCAGTGCACGCCTTGCTTTTTGTGCGTCACTGAGGGCCTAGTTAGTATGCACATTAATGATTTGGTTAGTAGCACTAAATGCTAATCTTGAATAGGTGAATACAATGTATATTAATTAAATTGGGAGTGACGCCTAATACCTTGAATTCTTCAGATTTTCTTGAAGCAACAAAATTGTCCCAATCTTCTTTGTCCAAGAAGTTCCATTGTTCAAGGGCTGACTTCTTCTTCTTATCACTCTCTTTTATGTATTCTCTGTTCAGATTTGTCCTATAATTCCTAAGCATCTTTCCAGCGCGTTGCATCACATTTTTACGATGCAACTTCTCATCCAATGCAAACAGATTCTGTAAAATAGAAATGTTATTAACTAGTATCCAAAATAGAATTGCAAATAATAGAATTTGTAATCTACAAAATAGAATTGCAAATAATAATAACTCACGCATAAATCCTTCCATATCAAGTCTTTTTTCCCTTGAGGAACTTTATGCCAATTGTCATACTTGACACCACAATGGCTACGAGTGGTACACCCAAGATAGTTCACAAAATTATTGCGGTTCACTCCAATTGGATTTCCTCCATTATCAAACTCCACCACCAATTTGGATCCACTACCACTTAGCGCTAATAACTTCTTCAACAGAGTGATGCCCCTTTTCTTGTTAAGTGTTTGGTGTTGCGCATCAAGTTGCTCCAGTGCTTCAGTGGGTACAGGTGCATCAACCTAAAATTTGACAAAAATAAAACACACTAAATTAGCCCAATATAGAAATATAGGATATATGACATAACTAGAAGATAATGAATTTTATAGAAATACATGATATGTTTTTAGAACTTACATTAGTATTCTCGCCATGCTCGTCATGGACAACATGCTCATCATGGACTTCATGCTCATCATGGACATCATGCTCATCATGGTCAGCCATCTGAAAATGTCATTAAAAAGGCAAACATTTAGCATTTCTATTAACTAGAAAAAGGCAAACATTTAGCATTTGTATTAACTAGAAAAAGGCAAACATTTAGCATTTGTATTAACTAGAAAAAGGCAAACATTTAGCATTTGTATTAACTAGAAAAAGGCAAACATTTAGCATTTGTATAAACATACATGTCTCTAAAATTGTGATCTTTTATCAATTAACAATCCTTCATTGTGATCTCCGCGCACATATAAGTCATCGTTAGCTTCAATATTTTGTGGAGTTGGCAACCCAACTGAGAATGGACTGGAGTCATCATACTTATCATAGTACTCTTCTTCATCTATAGGATCTTCAATGAACTGTCTTTTACCATGAAGAACAACCGACCATTTATCATTTGCAGGATCATCGATATAGAATATTTGTTTCGCCTGTGATGCCAATATGAATGGTTCACCCTTCTCGCCAATCTTTTCAAAGTTCACCAAAGTGAAACCCAATTCATCCACTATAACTCCTTTGGTGTTATCAACCCAATTACATTTAAAGAGCGGAATTTTGAAATCTATGTAGTCAAACTCCCAAATGTCCTCAATGACACCGTAATATGACATTTTAGCTTCACGTGGACTCTTATCCTTTGCACTTGCAAAGTACATAGTCGACGCTTGAAGAGTGACCCCACTATTTTGGACGACACTCTTATCATCTTGGCGCTTTGTGTAATATGTGAATCCATTAATGTCAAACCCTTCATAAGACATAACATTCGGTTTTGGTTTAAAGGCGAGGCATTTGATAGTTTCTGTAATATCATTTGGTGTTTGAGATAGTTGATGTAAGACTTTATCTTCAAACCACTTAGTAAAAGTCTTATTATGCTCTCTAGCAAGCCACATTGAACTTGCTCGAGGATGTTGTCTCTTTATGAAATTGGTATGTTCCTCGATATAAACACTCACTTCGTCCATATTGTGTAAAATATACAAGTGAGCTTGTTTCAACTGCTCACGGCTGATTACTTTCACCCGTGATCCCAAAATTCCTTTGCCCTCCTCAATATTCTTGTCATTATCAGGAGTGTCATTACCACTGAAAAAGTCATTGCAAAAATCCATAACCTCTCTCGCCACATAACCTTCAATAATACTCCCTTCAGGCCGATAACGGTTTCGAACATCACCTTTAAAAACACTCATGTATCGTTCAAAGGGATACATCCAATGCAAGAAAACTGGTCCCAACATTTTCACTTCCCTAGTCAAGTGGACAACAAGATGTACCATGATATCAAAGAACGAAGGAGGGAAATACATCTCAAGCTGACATAGGGTAACAACCACTTCTCTTTGCAAATTATCGAGAGTATCAGGGTCAATAACTTTGCTGCATAGACTGTTGAAAAAGAAACAAAGTCTGGTAATTGCAAACCTTACATGCTTCAGCAATATAGATCGAATTGCCACGGGCAATATTTGTTGCATTAGAGTGTGACAATCATGAGATTTAAGACCTATCAACTTCAGATCTTTCATTGATACCAATCTACGGATGTTGGATGAGTAACCATGTGGCACCTTAACATTTACCAAGCATTCACAAAAAGTTTTCTTCTCCTTTCTAGACAACGTGTAACAAGCGGGAGGTAAGTATGTTCTTTTATTACCCATTTCACGTAATTCTGTTAATTCTGACCTTATTCCCATTTCACGTAGGTCCAGTCTGGATTTTATCCCATCTTTAGTCTTACCTGGTATATTTAATAGAGTACCAATGATGCTATCACAAACATTTTTCTCAACGTGCATTACATCGATACAATGCCTGACTGTCAAAGAACTCCAATAAGGAAGATCCCAAAATATTGACTTCTTGAATGAAGAATTGTCACTCCGTGTGGCCATACTACATTGTGATTTCTTATCAAATTCATTGACAATGTATTTTACTCTTTCATAAACAACATCCCCTGGTATAGGTTTAGGTGCACTCCGTTCATCATTCCATCCATTGAATGCTTTGCGCTTCCTACGATACGGATGGAATTTTGAAAGAAACCTTCGATGACCAAGATATACAGTCTTGTCGCCATGTTTTAGTCTTATTGAATCAGTGTTTTCTTCACATATAGGACACGCTTTAGCTCCTTTGACACTATATCCAGACAAATTCCCATATGCTGGAAAGTCATTAATAGTGCAAAACAACATAGCGTGCAAACGAAATGTCTCTCTTGCTGAAGCATCATAGGTCATCACACCTTCAGCCCAAAGTTTCTTTAAGTCATCAATCAAAGGTTCAAGATAAACATCGATATCATTTCCGGGTTGTTTAGGGCCCGATATCAACAATGACAACATAACGTACTTATTTTTCATACACATCCAGGGAGGAAGATTGTATATAACAAGCATGACGGGCCAAGTGCTATGTTGGCTGCTCAATGTCCCGTACGGATTCATCCCATCTGTACAAAGCCCAAGTCTTAGATTCCTATCTTCTTCACCAAATTTAAGGTACAATAGATCAATCTTCTTCCACTGTGGGGAATCAGACGCATGTCGTAGGATCCCATCATTATTTTTCTTAACATCTGCATGCCACCTCAAATTCTTCGCATCTTTCGGATTTGCAAACAAGCGTTGAAACTGTGATATTATAGGTAGATACCACAACACCTTGGCAGGAGAACCAGTTTTGGACTCCCCCGAAGTCGTCAATTTATACCGTGACGCACCACATTTTGGACAATCTTTCAAATCTACATAGTCCTTTTGAAATAATACACAATCATTCGGGCATGCGTGAATCTTCTTGGCCTCCATTCCCATTGGGCACAACATTTTCTTTACCTGGTATGTTGAGATTGGAAGCTCGTTTCCTTCAGGAAGAATTTCTTTCAACAAAGTCAACAATGAAGTGAAGCTTTTGTCGCTCCATCTATTGTTAGCTTTCAACTTATACAATCTCAACACAGCGCTAAGCTTCGTAAACTTAGCACAGCCTGTGTATAACGGTATCTCAGCATCATGCACAATGTTTGTAAAGATAGGAGGTGGATCGGTGTGCTCTACCCTACAACTATCCAGCATCGCATCAACGATGTCTGCTGGAACTGGTTCGTTCACATTTACGTCATCGGAGGCAATTTCTTCTTCCACCCAAGCACTGCTATCGACATCTACTGGTTTCGATTTTGAAATCTCTCCATGCCAGTGCCATTCTGTATAGCCTTGTACAATCCCGTTGCACATGACATGACTTTTGATTTCCTCACCAGTGTTGACTTTCAAGTTGTTACCGCAATGCCTACATGGACAGTAGAACCTATCTGTAGGTTTTTTCCTATGTTCCTCGGCAAATCTAATAAACTGATCAAGACCAGATATAAACTCTGGGGTGCAACGATTACGAATGGACATCCATGATCTATCCATTCTATGATCAGAGAAAACAAGTATATATTAGGAAACAAGTATATATTAGGAAAAGATTAGGCAGCATTTCCCCGCTGTTCTCTAAGTACATATATACTTAGAGAACAAACGGGGAAATGCCAACAAACACATGTGATGTCATTCTTATATATAATAAATGTGTACCACCTATCCCATCCTTGAACACCTAATCTCACTAGTAAGTGTATAATGTGTATTGGGTTTTCGAGAAAATTTCGGCAGCATTTCCCCGCTGTTCTCTAAGTACATATGTACTTAGAGAACACACGGGGAAATGCTACCAAAATTTTCTCGAAAACCCAATACACATTATACACTTACATCCTAAGTGAGATTAGGTGTTCAAGAACAGTCCCAAACCGGGGACTATCCAAGATTTACTCCTAATGAGTCTCTTGGACGGGTTTCTAGGCCAACAAACACAATAATAGATATGTACATGTTAGGGTTTCATCACAATTGATGTTAGGGTTTAAACAATGTTAGGGTTTAATCAAATCAAATTAGGATGCTAGAATGGACAAGTTTAAATCAAATTAGGATTTAAATTAGGGTTCCAATAGGATTCAATTTAATTAATTTTTATGTGAAAGATGTAATATTATAATACATACAATGGCAATGAAATGAAACCCTAATTGTATTGGAACTCATAAAAGGATGTCTCAAAGGTTGAATCTAATATATGCATCCTAAAAAAGGTATCACATCACAAATGTGCATTTCAATAATCATATTTTATTTCCTTCCAATTAGTGTGGGTGCCAAGTTTGGAATTGTTTTCTAATCATGGGTCCCTTAATTTTATTTCAATAATCATATTTTCTTTGTGCACGCACCCACGTGTATGCCTTGGGGAGGGGTCTCGTCTTGTGGGCACATTGACTTAGTTACAGTTCCTTGGGTCATTGTGCCTATTTTTAGGGTCCTCATATCACATTTTATGTGTGTGTGTGTAGGTTAGGGAGGGGGCATCTCTTGTGGGCACCTTGACTTAGTTACAGTGCCTTGGGTCCTTGTGCCTATATTTTAGGTCCTAATATCACCTTTAGGTGCCAATGTTTGAATTGCAATTCTTTTTTATGATATAGGGCCACTACACTTCTTCGTGCGTGCGTGCGTGCACACACATGTGTGTGTTGGGGAGGGGGCTTGTCTTGCTGGCATCTTGACTTAGTTACAATGCCTTGGGTCCTTGTGCCTATTTTTAGGGCCCTCACATCACCTTTTGTGTGTGTGTAGGTTCGGATAGGGGCTTGTCTTGAGGGCAGCTTGACTTAGTTACAGTGCCTTGGGTCCTTGTGCCTATTTTTTTAGGGTCCTAATATCACCTTTAGGGTGCCATTGTTTAAATTGGAATTGTTTTTTATGATATAGGGCCACCACACTTCTTTGAGACCACTACTTTTATTAAGGCCTGTGATGACCATGGTAGGGGTTCCGGTTTCTATGCAGGTGACTAGGAATGACTTTGGTTTCTGCACTAGTCTAGGCCCTGTTTACTATGACACATGCTGCAATTCCTATGCTAGAGAATATCTTATCTTATCAAGTGCATGATTTGCAATGTGAAAGATCATACTTGCTATAGTAGAGGCCCTTTTGCCTAGTACAGAAACCTAATTCCATATAGCCCTGACGGCGTGTTTGGTTCGCAGAAAAGGATCAGAATGGGATGTGCAGGAGGATTGGATTGAACGGTATAGATGGAGGATGGGAGGTTCAGTGATCCTATCTTATGTTTGGATGCATCACAGGATAGGACTGGTGATAACTCTACCTAGTTAATATGTTCCTATTACAGTCCTAAATTCCTAATAACATTGTAATCTCAGGTTTTTTTACAAGATGCAAAAATTATTGAATCAAATAAATTTAATAAAGTTAGTGGCTTAAGTTGGGCACAACTTTCTTCCACTATTAGACCATTGCTTGTTTATAAGGTTGGGGAAGATGAGTTGAACCACAACTTTGACTGCTGCTTTAGAAGGTTGGGGAAGATGAGCTGAACCACAACTTTTGACTGTTGCTTTACTCAAGAGAATTAAGTTCCCCATACACTTGCTTATAAGAATGCTCCCCCAAAAAAATAGATTTTGACAACAAAAAGTATCATGTGGATTTTATAAGCTCTCTAGTTTTCCGTTTATGAAATGAAAGAATACACAACCTGATTATATTTGTTATTAGCAAACAAGTTTACTATTTTAACATTCGCTACTCATTCATTCTGAAACAGAAATTGCTTACAGAATTAATTAAGCAGGTGTTGGATTGTTGTGTGGCCTTACGGACGAGAATAAGAAGAAGAAATATCTGTTGGGTTGTTTCTGAAGTTCCGGCCACGAATCAGCAACTAAGCAAACAACCACACAACAAGTTTTTCTAACAATAGCCAATTTGACTATGATCATTGAGAAACACAAAACTATTGTTAATGGAAATTCTGTCAGCAACTTCAAATTGCAAGTGTCGACCAGGATTGCACAATAGTGCCGAACACAATGCTTTTTCTTTTCACCTCTATAACACGTTCATGGAAGACTCCGCTAACGAACGTGCAGGCAGCAGCTCGGTGATCCATGGCAGAATCCATCAACGCTCCAGAGTTCGGCGTGGAAGTTTTCTGGAACGGTGTGGTGCACATTAGAGGAAGGGGTAAGAGGCGCTACAAGGAATTTTCGGGAGTCAGGGTTGGCGGGTGAGCGAAGAGTTATACTACCCTAATACCTAGGGGGGTGCAGAGCTCAAAAGTCCGATTCATATGGAAAATTTATCACAGATGGATTAGTATCCTTGTGTCCTTTTTATGCAAACAAACATGACTTTGGGATTACCGACGGAATTCAAGTCCCATCCTATCTATAATACTGCAAACCAAACATGCCGTGAAAGTATTTGTGCATGACAAATGTTTATGTCTGAAAAAAATGAAAGTCGTTGACACTATTTAGGTATCTATGGTGTCCGATCTAGCAAAGTTGGCTAGGTAGCATGGCTTTAGCTCATATCTTGATTTGCTTAAAGGATAGCACTAGCAATATTAAAGGCCAAGCCTATAATCTGTTGGACTGTGGCCGGTGTGCAAAACACTGCTACTTGTAATTGTAGACCTGCAGTGACTACATTTAGTTGCTGCATAGTCTTGTCATGTGGCATATTGCTTCAGCGCCAGGATCCAGTGCTGGAGGCAGCTTGATCATAAAGGGGATGAACCACAGCAGAGCTGAATTTGGCAAGATCTACCAAACGAAGGCTACAACGGGTGTGGCATCCAAGCCTGTCAGTGGCAGAAACACGTGCAGATCAGTCAATGCACTGAGCTCTCCCTGAAAAAGAAGAGAGTGAGTTGTGCTATAACATAATTCTAACATATAAATAGGGTGAAACTCAGAAACATGTAGAAGGTGGCTCCAACGGGTGTGGCATCCAAGCCTGTCAGTGGCAGAAACACGTGCAGATCAGTCAATGCACTGAGCTCTCCCTGAAAAAGAAGAGAGTCAGTTGTGCTATAACATAATTCTAACATATAAATAGGGTGAAACTCAGAAACATGTAGAAGGTGGCTACACAAGGTTGCTGCATGCTCTGCTAATGTGGCATGTTGCTTCAGCAGGGAGACCTAGGGCTAGAGACATCACATTGGTAGTGATGACCCTAGGAAGCACGTATGCCGGATATGGACACGAGCACAAACACGGAACACAATGATTTTGGAAAGTATGGGACAGATACGATGCCCAACATGACAAAACAAATTATATGCACACGCATACATACAATATCATACATATATGTATGTATGTATGTATGTATGTATGGGGGGCTGTTTTTATTACCCATGCAAGTAGCTACCTGCTCCAGGAAACAAGTACTTTTTTGCATTTTCTTACAATACACGTTAACATGATTATATTACCTTCCAAATAGTTACATTACATGAATATTAGGTACATATGTATAGTTACATCTTTCTCCTGTTTCGCCAAATTTTTACTATAAAATCTGCCTGTTTTTACATTTTCAGCAAAATACTTACTTTTTGACAAAAAATTACTTTTTTGTCGAGATACTTTTCTTACCAAATATACTACTTTTCGAGATGCACGAGTTACTAAACATTAGTTACCTGCGTGGTCAGCGAATAAATTCCCATATATATAAATGAACGTGTGTACATATATTGATATAGAAACACCAACAAGATTTTAAAGTTCGCTTTTTTTGAATAAAAAATATATACACTGTGTGTGTGGAGTCATCCATTACTTCAAAGTTCAAACTCTAAAGATTCTTAACTCATTTCTCAATTTAAGCAACAAACACTAAGTACACAATTTATTACCATAATATATTCACATATAAAACAAACCCATATTGCAAATCACTATGAAATAAAACCGTCAATATATTCATAAATCAAAATATCAATGAAACACGCAATATTTAAACTAGAAAAAGGTTGTAGAAGCAATTCAGGAACACGGAATTCTGAGAATTGTGTACATTTGATAATAGTGGAAGTTTACTGCTAGTGATGAAAGAGGAGGAAGGGAATGTGTTACATGCATGGAACAAGTCTTCGACTTTGAGTCGATTTCGACAGACATGGAAGTGGAAGTTTGCGGAAACATCAAGGAAACTTTGAGGATTTTTACAACTAAACTTCAATGCAACTTCAAAGATTGAGCTAAGAATAGTCATTTTGTGATGAAAATTGATAGATTTCATCAAATCTAGTTAAGAAACACAATATATGTTTACATTAGCCTACCATATAGGTTTACATATATAAAAAAATGATTACATACAGTAGTCTCCAGACTACATAGTCTTCGATATATAAAGTTTATGACAATAAACAAACTACATAAAATGATGTAAACCTATTGTAGATCTAGCAGAGAGGGGGTCAACCTAGTAATATTATAGTTTAGAATAATAAAAAAATCAAAACTACCTTACCTCAATGTCTAATACTTTTCCCCCTCACTCAACAAACTCCACAAAACGCCAGAAGAATGTCACCAACTTCGACTGATGTCGAGGAAGTTGGGGAATTTTTGAATGGACTTGGGCCAACTTCGTCGAAAAATGGGGAATTATCGACAACTTTGACGAAATGTCGAGGATATTGTGGAATGAGGATGTTTACATGGATTTAACATCACCAGCTGTCGACATCGACACAAATTGGCGAAATTTTGCCAACTTCGATGATTTTTAATACCTAGTAGTAAGGTGAAGAGGAGGGAGAGGATACAAGAATGATATATAAGAAGAGGGTGTGTGTTGGATTCAGTTTACGAGAAAGAAGAAGAGGATGGGTTTATGGGGAGGGTTGACATAGAACAATGACTCTTAAGGGAGGCTTTGGACACGACGTGGACACATTTTACATGTGTCCATACATGTCCATGATATGTCCTAGTTTGGACACGTTTCCAGGACCACCATGGCAGTCTAAGGGAAGTGTGTGTGCTTCCTAGATGATGAGGGATTGAAGGGTAAATTTGAGATCTACAAATCTGAGGCTAGTATGCCTGTGAGCAGCTGTGATGGGTGTAGCATCACCATAAAACTTGTACTGAACCCAAGATATCTTGTGCTCTGCAACATGTCCAGATATAAATCATAGAAAATGTCAGTTTTTCTGTTTTCATATAATTCTAAAATATAAATAGGATAAATTTATAGATACATCATGCTTTAGCTCACATCTTGGTAGGTTCAGAGGGGTAAGATAGGGAATGTGAGCGCCGGGGAAGGTGTCGCCTCCCCATCTTGGAGCTTAACTCCCGCTCATGGCGGGTCCCACATTAACAAGGGAATACGTAATGAACCGAAATAAGAGACTGCACACAAATCTATGTGCTCGGGTCTCGTGAGTTTGCATTCATATAGGAGACTTAACGTGTGATATCTAGAAGTTGCGGCTAATTGTCTTATTATTGAGATGATTAAAAAAGGAGTACATGGTTCTCTTTTATAAGACAAGAGAAAGCCACATGGTTTAAATATAACCCATGTGGGATATAACAAGACATAAGAATAACAAAGAAAAGAGAAAAATAGACTAAGTAAAAACGCAGGAAAGTCTATATACTAATACTCCCCCTCAAGCTGGAGCGTAGATGTCTATCATGCCCAGCTTGGATGTCATAGCAGTGAACCACGTCTTTTGGTAGAATCTTTGTGAAGATGTCAGCCACCTGATCAGACGTATGAATGTAGGGAGTAGAGATTTGGCCCGATAGAACAGCTTCGCGGACGAAATGACAATCCACCTCAATGTGCTTGGTCCGCTCATGGAAAGTAGGATTACTAGCAATGAAAGTAGCTGCTTTGTTGTCACAATACATTGGAATAGGAGACGAATCAGAAATACCAAAGTCCTTCAGCAAGCTCCTAATCCAGAACAGTTCACAGGTAGTGTGCGCCATGGCACGATACTCAGCTTCAGCACTAGAGCGAGCAACAACAGACTGCTTCTTGCTTCGCCAAGTGACAAGGTTGTCTCCCACAAAGGTGCAGTAGCCAGAAGTAGAGCGACGGTCAACCTTGCTGCCATCATAATCAGAGTCAAAATAGCCAAGAAGTTTGCAGTGCCCATGTTTCTTGTAAAGCAGACCTTTTCCAGGAGAACTTTTCAGATATTTCAGAATATGGCAGACAACATCCCAATGGCATTGCCGAGGTTTATCCAAGTAACGACTAACCAGTCCAACCGCAGCAGTAATGTCAGCCCGTATAACAGTAAGATAGATGAGTTTACCAACCATTCTTCGATACTGATGATTGTCAGGATAAGCAGGAGAATTCTCATCATCCTAGTCGGTGTTCGGATCCAGAGGTGTGCTAGCAGGTTTAGCACCTAGAAGACCAGTTTCAGATAGTAGGTCTAGAACATACTTCCGCTGAGATAAGCAGAGACCAGAAGAAGACCGGGACACCTCTATCCCAAGAAAATACCGTAGCGAGCCGAGATCCTTGGTGACGAAATGTTTCTCCAGATAGCACTTTGTTGACTGAATACTAGCAAGATCACTTCCGGAAAGAATAATGTCGTCAACATAAACAATAAGGACAACAATGCCCGCAGTAGTATTTTTCACAAAAACAGAATGATCGGACTGGGAGCGCCGGAAAGAGAATTTCTGAAGAGTAGTGCTGAGCTTGTCAAACCAAGCTCTGGGGCTCTGTTTCAAGCCATAAATTGCCTTTTTCAACCTGCAAACTTTAGAGGACCCCCCTGACACAAAACCAGGGGGTTGTGACATGTATACTTCTTCATGAAGGTCACCATACAGGAAAGCATTCTTGACATCAAGCTGATAAAGAGGCCAGTCAGAATTTATAGCAACAAAAATCAGAATTCTCACAGAGTTCAGGCGCGCCACTGGAGAAAAAGTCTCGAAGTAGTCGACCCCATAGGTCTGTATATACCCCTTTGCCACAAGTCTCGCCTTAAGCCGTTCAACAGTACCGTCTGGCTGGTATTTGACTGTGAAGACCCAGCGGCAACCAACTGGAGAGCAAGCAACAGGTGGATCAACAAGGGCCCATGTATTACGTTCTGTAAGGGCCTTCATTTCTTCTTCCATAGCCTGACGCCATGCAGGATGTCTAAGAGCCTGAGCAGCATGTTTAGGAACAGATATAGCAGAAAGAGCCGCAGTCAAGTTAGCAAAATTAGCACCCAAATTAGCAGTAGAGCAAGAATTCCCAATCAGATGCATAGTGAACGTTCTTGTCCCTTTTCTCAGACTAATAGGAATATCAAGATCAGAAAATACCTGCGGAGGTGTTTGATCTGGCACAGAGGATGATGACGATGGAGAGGCCATAGAGGGAGTTGTCAGCTTCGGTCTTCTGTGATAAACTTTCAGAGGTGGCTTTTCAATTGGATCATCAGAATTATCAGTCAAATCATCCACCACAGGTAAAGGCGTGTCCACTAGTAAATCTGAAGTGAGCGCAGAACCAGCCGAAGAATAGAAAGGCATATGCTAAAAAATTACCACATCCGTAGAAACAAACCACTTTTTAGAAACAGGATCATAGCATCGGTACCCCTTTTGAGTGCGAGAGTACCCTAGGAAAACACACTTAGTCGCTCTAGGATCCAATTTAGTAAGGCCTGACCGAAGGTTCTTAACAAAACATGTGCTCCCAAATATGCGAGGCGGGACAGAAAAAAGAGGCGCATCGGGAAACAGAACCTTAAAAGGAATCTGATTTCCGAGCACAGAGGATGGCATGCGGTTAATAAGATAACAGGCAGTGGATATCGCCTCGGGCCAAAAAGACTGGGGAACATGGTAGTGAAAAAGAAGGGTACGAGCAACTTCGAGAAGATGACGATTCTTGCGTTCAGCGACACCGTTTTGTTGTGGGGTATAAGCATAGGAAGTTTGATGGATGGTGCCCTGAAGACGACAAAAGGTGCTAACAGAGGCTTGCATGAATTCCAACGCATTATCAGTGCGAAATTTTTTTATAGGCTTACCAAATTGAGTGCAGATCTCAGCAAAAAAGTCAGTAATTTTTTCAAGAATAGTAGATCTATCTTTAAGCAAAAATAGCCATGTTGTTCTAGAAAAATCATCAATGAAGCTTAGAAAATATTTAAAACCAGAAGTGCTCGACACAGAACATGGACCCCAAACGTCAGCATGTATAATATCAAAAGGTGCTTTAGAACTGATACAAAATTTTTTGGAAAAGGTGGCACGAGTCTGCTTGCCAAGCTGACATGTCTCACAATGAAAATCTGAACTAACTACATCAGGTAACAAGGCTTTTAACTTCGCAACAGAAGGGTGGCCCAATCTATAATGCCACTAGATGCCTGGTATAGATGATGTCAAATATGCAACCGTCTTTGGCTCGTCCAAGTAGTAGAGTCCATCCGGTCCCTCATGGCCTGAACCAATCGTCATCCTCGTGCGCAGATCTTGAAACAAAACACCATCCGAGTCAAACGTAATTGAGCAACGAAGGCTCTTTACAGTTTTACTGACCGATAGTAAATTAAGAGGAAATTTCAGGACATAAAGAGTGGAGCGCAGAGGCAGACGACCAGTGGAGCAAATATCACCAATGCCAGTAACAGGTGATTTAGAACCATCAGCTAAAGTAACAGGAGGTATAAAAGAAGTCTTGTGCAGTTTAGAAAATAAATCAGGATTGGCAGATATATGAGAAGTCGCACCAGAGTCAATCACCCAGGAGTTTTTACCAGTCGTAGTCAGAAGGGCGGCACTACCAGCATTTGAATCCTCAGTAGAAGACGCCAGACGAGCTTGTAGCAGTTTTTCAAATTCCGAGCGGATCCAGTCAGCTGTCGGTGGAGCAGGTTCAGTCTGGTCAGAAGTCACTTTATTGGCCCAGTCAGGTTTGCCATATCTGATCCAGCAACGATCTTCAGTATGGTTGGTGCGCTTGCAGTGAGTGCAGTAGCGGGACTCAACAGGATCAACTCCAGAGCCACGGCCAGGAGAAGAAGAACGTCCTCCGCGGTCACGACCTCTGCCACGACCGCGACCACGAAAGGAATCACCAGAGCGGACAGCGAGGGCTGCGCCATCAGAAGAGTCACGCACGGACTGGGACACAGAAGGTAGGCGCTGGACCCTTTTGAGCTCATCGCAGAGAGTGGGTAAAGGGTCGCTGGAGAGAATCTGGTCCACAACACCAGTAAAGGAAGCAGGTAGGCCCGCGAGGAACTGAACTAACATAAGTTCGTTCCGCTGTCGATTAAGTTCATCAATGTCAGTGGAAAGAGGATGATACACCTGGAACTCATCCCAGAGGGCACAACAGGAGTTGTAGTAATCCTCGACGGAATCAGTAGTAGAATACTCCAGTTTGACAAGTTGTTTGAAGATCTCAAAGACCTTCTTAGGATTCTGTTGGTGCGAGTAAACATGGGAGAGTTGCTCCCACATTTCTTTGGCAGTATGAAGACGGAGAAGGGACTGGCTGATCTTTTGCTTCAGCGCTGTTGACCATCCATATCATGACCCCATAGTCCTTCTTGGACCAAAGATCATAGGCTTGCTTCGTCTTCTCGTCAGCATCATGAGCAGAAAGAGACGGGCCTTTTGTAGTCAGATGAGAGTAGCGACCTTGGGATTTAACATACAACTCAAAGGAGGCAGCCCATAGGTGATAGTTGGAACTATCCAACTTCACTGTAGTAACACAGAGAGTGCGAGGGAGATCTGAAGTCGCCATCGGACCAAAGTAGAAAGAGCAGTAGCACGGGCGCAGATAACAACAGGCGTCAGCAGAGGGCAGCAGCAGAAGTCCAATACATGGACTAGCAGTAGTAGTAGGTAGGAGATCCAATCATGGACCTCAGAAGACCCTCACGGGGCAGAAAGGAAGAATAGAACCTACACCAACATGGAGGAAAGATCACTCCACCATGAGGCGCAGGCAGTCAGATGCGAAAAATTGATTTACTCCTTCAACGTGCCAGATCTGGAAAAGACCGGGTTGTACGTAACTTTTTCGGAAAGTGGACGGAGGCCGAAAAAGGAGCCTTTAGCCGGACGAGATGGTGAGCGAAGGGTTAGAGAAGATGGGAAGAGAAGGGAGGATAGGGTGGGTGCTCGGGGCGGCGGAAATGGACAGTGGTGGGGCTATGGTGGCGGCGGCAAGAAGGTGGAGGGGCACGTAGCGGCGGGCAGCAGAGGGAGCTGCTGGAAAAGGGAGAAGAAGGGGGGGTTGCGGTGGAGAGAAGAAGAGACGAGGTGGGCGGGGAGGAAGGAAGGGATGGGGTTGGCGGTGGCTGGAGGGGCCTGTTGTGGTGGAGGCGGCGGCAGACCAGGGGTATGCTGCTGTGCGGCGTAGCAGGGAAAAAGGGGAAGGGTGGCGGCTAGGGTTAATGGGAGGGAAAGAAGGATTAGGGTTAGGGAGGATCGGGAGGCTCTGATACCATCTAGAAGTTGCGACTAATTGTCTTATTATTGAGATGATTAAAAAAGGAGTACATGGTTCTCTTTTATAAGACAAGAGAAAGCCACATGGTTTAAATATAATTTATGTGGGATAAAACAAGACATAAGAATAACAAAGAAAAGAGAAAAACAGACTAAGTAAAAACGCAGGAAAGTCTATATACTAATATGATACAAGACTAGAGAGAACAATACTTGCGCTCCAAGGCGCTGCTGACCTACCATTGCTATATGTATGAGATGGTCCTATTGGACCTTACAAATGTGGCCTCATGGGTCGAGTAATATGTGGGCTATTCCCTACAGACGGACTATGGGCCTATCAATTCCCTCCCCTCAAGAGCTGACTACGCCCTCGGAGTCAGACCATGTTGGATAATCTGTGCGGAGCTTGGCATACGACATCCATTGTGCTAATTCTGGTGGGAAATCTACCCAGGAAATCAGAACTTCAGCTTCTGCATGGTTTCCTTTCTTCACCATGTGGCGGTTGAGGATTTTATCAGGGAACTTGGACGCTGCTCCGGTAGGGGGCCAAGTAGTTGGGAGTTCAGCTGGTGTTGCTGTAGGTGCCTCGTCTACATGCTTCTTGAGCTGTGAGATGTGGAAGACATGGTGAATCAAAGAGGTGGGCGGTAGCTGCAACTTATAGGCAACATGACCTATGCGCTCACGGATCGGAACGGGTCCGTAATAGCGGGCTGCTAATTTGAAGTTGTTGCGACGTGCTACAGATTGTTGCCGATATGGTTGGAGCTTGAGGTAGACCAGATCGCCGACTTCATATTCCATGTGACAACAATGTTTATCAGCATGTTGGTTCATCCTGTTTTGTGCTTTGGTAAGGAAGTGTTTCAGTTGCTGGAGGAGGGAGTCACGACTGACCAACATGCTGTCCACTGCCAGAAGAGTTGCTGGGCCCCGAACAATGAGTAAGAGATGGAGGTCATCCATAGACTGCGTGAAAGGGTGTGGTATTAGTGGCAGAGTGCCATGATGTGTTGTACCAGTATTCAGCCCATGCCAGTGCCTAGTGCCATTCTTTGGGAGTGGTGGAGCAGAAGCAATGTAAATAAGTTTCTAGGCATCGATTCACCACCTCTGTTTGTCCATCAGATTGGGCGTGGTATGCTTTAGAGAAGCAAAGTTTTGTACCCGTCTTAGCAAACAACTCCTTCCAAAAGTGAGCAACGAAGACTCTGTCACGGTCACATACTATGGACTTTGGCACGCCATGTAGCCGGACTATGCTGTCCAGAAAAATATTGGCAATTGATTTTGCTGTGTAGGGGTGTTTGATGGCCGTGAAGTGGGCATACTTGCTAGGCCTATCAACAACCACCAGGATGGTTGAATACCCTCAGACTGAAGGGAGGGCGTCGATGAAGTCCATGAAGACATCTTCCCAAATTTGTTGGGGAAGGGGCAGGGGTTGAAGGAGGCCGACTGGGCTGGTTGTGGTGTACTTTTGTTGCTGGAAGGTGACACATTCTTGGACTAGTCTGCACACATCATGGCGAAGGCCGTGCCAGTAGAAATCTCTCTTGATTCTATGCATTGTCTTCCTGTAACCAGAGTGTCCACCAGCTGGAGAGGAGTGGGCATCGTGGAAAATTGCATCCTTTAGGAAGGAATCAACACTAAGTAAAATGCAGCCTTTGTAGAAGAGCAACCCGTTTTCTCCCTTGTAACTGGCTGGACTGAGGAGGCCCTCATGGAACTTCCTACAGATGGACTGAAGATCATCTTTGGTGGAGTATTCTTGTCGGAGGACGTGGACCCAGTTTGGTTCCAAAGTACTTATGTGGAATGCTTCATGTTGTGGTGTTTGAGAGAGGCATCAACTGCTCCATTTGTGTTTCCAGGCTTGTATTCAACTGAGAAATCGTAACCCATTAGTTTGGTGATCCACTTTTGTTGGGAAGGTGTGTGGATTCGTTGCTATAGGAGGTGTTTGATGCTTTGGTGGTCGGTTCGTATGATGAATGGAGCACCTAGGATATACTGTCTCCATTTGTTGATAGAGATAACCAGAGCCAACAGTTCCTTATCATACATGGAGAAGCCCTGTTGATATGTAGACAGGTGATGGCTGAGGTAGATGATGGGTTGGCCTTCTTGCATCAGGACTCCTCCCAGCCTGTTACCAGATACATCGCATTCCACAATGAACGGTTGTGAAAAATTTGGGAGGCGAATAAGTGGTGGCGTGGAGAGGGCTTGCTTGAGTGTTTGGAAGGCTACATCCAAGTCCTCCGTCTAGTTGAAGGCATCTTTGCGGAGAAGATTGTGGAGAGGTGCCGCCAATGAAGCGTATTCCTTTATGAACTTTTGTAGTAGTTGGAAAGCCCCAAAAAGCCTCGCAGCTCCCTCAGGTTGCGTGGTCGGGTCCATTGCTGAATGGCTTGTAGTTTAGCGGGGTCGGCTGTTATTCCCTCTCCCGAGATTATATGGCCGAGGTAGGTGATAAAAGGTGCTGCGAAAATGCACTTGCTTCGTTTGACCTTCAGGTTGGCTTCGTTCAACATATGAAGTGTGAGGTGCAGGTGCTTCACATGGTCCTCCCTTGATTTGCTGTACACTAAGATGTCATATAAAAACTAACAAAAACTTTCAGAGGTAGGGGCGGAAAACCTCGTTCATGAGGGCCTGGAAAGTGGATGGCGTGTTACATAGCCCGAAGGGCATAACTCTGAATTCGTAGTGTCCTTCCTGAGTCTGAAATGCGGTTTTCTTCATATCAGCCTTTGAAACAAAGATATGGTGATATCCTGCACGAAGATCTAATTTGGAGAAGACTGTTGCGCCATGAAGTTCATCCAGCAACTCATCGATTATTGGAATTGGGAATTTGTCTTTAACTGTTTGCTTGTTAAGAGAGCGATAGTCCACACAGAGAGTACGGTCAGACTTCTTAACCAGAAGAGCCGGTAAGGAGAAGGGGTTGTTGCTGCGTTGGATATAGCCTTGTTCCAGCAACTCGAGGACCTATTTCTCGATTTCGGTTTTTTGGTAGTGGGGGTAGCGGTAAGGAGATGTAGAGACTGGGATGGATTCGTCTTTGAGGGGTATGCGGTGGTCGTGGGAGCGTGGTAGAGGAAGGGTGGTGGGTTCTTGAAATACTGAATCAAATTGGAGGAGGAGCCAGGCAATGTCGGCAGGTATGGTTGAGGTGGATCGGTTGGGCTCTAATGCCATTTTGGTAGGTTCAGAGGAGTAAGATAGGGAATGTGAGCGCTGGGTAAGGCGTCGCCTCTCCATCTTGGAACGTAACTCCCGCTCAAGGTGGGTCCCATGTTAAGAGGGAATACATAATGAACCGAAATAAGAGACTGCACACAAATCTGTGTGCTCGGGTCTCGTGAGTGTGCATTCATATAGGAGACTTAATGTGTGATACAAGACTAAGGCAACAATACTTGCGCTCCAAGGCGCTGCTGACCTACTGTTGCTATATGTATGAGATGGTCCTATTGGACCTTGCAAATGTGGCCTCATGGGCCTTGTAATATGTGGGCTATTCCCTACAGACGGACTATGGGCCTATCACATCTCAAACTGGTTGAAAAAGTTAAAAGATGACAGTAGCAACAGCTTCTTAAGGAGAGATTGAGCATGTGATCTGGGTGGCATTGCAGAGACCCGTTGCATATTCTGGTGTTAGTTTAATACCTGGATCCATGCCTGGATCTACTTTGATTATAACAATAGTTATGATGACAACACCATAGCTGAATAGGGTTAGACCTACAAATACAAGTCTAGTGTGCCTATGGTCGGCTATGATAGTGTAGCATCAAAGCCTGTTAATGGTGCAAGCACACATGTTATAAACTCAATTCTTTTTTGCTTAATATCTGAATTGAAAAACAAATAAACAGGAATGTGTGTTTCTATGTAATCCTGACAGTTTGGAAGATATATGTAAATGATGACTCGTTATTAACGTGCTACAGTACATACCTAATACGCTAATCCATGTACCAACCAACTCTACTGTTAATGATAGCCCAAATAAGTCTGTTATTTATCTGCCAAAACAGATGGAAGTGTCATCTGGTTAATTATCTGTCAGATGACTGATGGCCCCAAAAGAAGGGGTTTCATAGGTCGTTTCATTGTACGACATGGATGATCTATCTAACAAGTTTACCCCTCTTGAATGTAGAAGTATGTAACCGTAAGTTTGCAACAGATAAGAACCAGAACAATTAAAACAGAATGGCAATGTGTAATGTGACTCTTGCAGATATATATGCTCAAGATAAACAAGCCAAGTAATAATGATAGACAACGATTTTTGATTTTTTTTTGAATTTCTATCTTCTTTTGAATTTCAAGATGGATCTTTTGATTTAACCTCATTTCCTCGTCTAGCCTTCAAGCAAGGCACATAACTGTTAACATTTTACAAATGTTATGACTGCGATCTGCACAAAATCAGTTTGCTATATTGGTTCTTTGAAGTTCATTTTTCATTTCAGGACTCAATTCGATTGAGCGAGCATCTCACTTACTATAGTTCCTCCTGATATTTACTAATATGACACATGATTTCACTTATGCATGGTATTTGAAAGTTAATGTTACCATCTATTGCAGACTGTTTTTATGATCTTGTTATTCAATAACCAACTCGTGCAACTGGTAGAGAACGAATTAATTTGGCTACTTGGCCACCTTCCTGGATTCTCATCCATGCTACCCAACCTAATTTCCAAACTGCATATGATCAGAGATAAATACCAGTTTGCTTCAGCACCAGATCCCTCAAAGCCTAAGGTATTTTAAGAGTTTTGCAAATTCAGTTATTTTTTTGTTTTAAAATCTGTTAGGGAGTCTATATGGTAGAGGGAAGGGATGAGATGGAGGAGAAATGAAGAAAGAAGAAGAATTTAGTTATGCTGCTATATGGATCTTCATGCTACTTTTACTCGTTGAGTCTTTGAGTGCTTGAGTGACTTATTGTTACATTGAGGGGGAGAAATTCTTGTATGGGCTTGGTTGTCTTTTTTTATTATGTTTAGTCTGTCTGTTTGCAAGCTGACTTGGGATTCTCCCAAGCTCCAGCTTGAGGGGGTGTCTTTTGTTATTTCACAATTTTTTTTGTTATTTCAAACAATCGTGTGAGTGTCTCAGTGAATTGATTAAACATATTCGTTTTGAACAAACTACTAAACGCAATGGCATACATTCTAGTAAACATATTCATTTCATATAAGATGATAGTTCTATAAGACAAAGACCAAGTATAAAATATGAAAATAGTATTACATTTATGTTGGCTATTTGATTCTAAATTGTTAAAAATATCATTAGTAACGATACAGTTTTGACGCTATATTTCATTTATTAATTTATAAGGGCGACGCATGAGAGAGAAATACAATAAAAATTAGAAAAAGGGGGATGAAAATCGTCGGAGAAAAAAAATCTGTGCTGGTTATAGAGGAGGGAGAGAAAAAAACAGCTTGTTGGGTAGTGGGGATATGTCTGACGCACGGGAGAGTCTACAATAAAAAATTAGGAAATGGTAAAAAAATCGTAGTAGAGAGATTTAAGTAGAATGCAAGAATTGAAGAAAATAAACACGCCATGGCTGTTATGATATATATTATTCATAGTAGTATAGATTTAAGCTTATTTCTACAAATTTTTCTTACTACTGGTTTGTCCTTTCCAGGATACTCGGTGGAAACCATCCTTGAATCTGGTGTGGAATTCAATTGTGTGGTTGGTAATCGTCAACTTTTTCATCAAAATCGTCACTTCTACTGCACGGAGTCATCTGAAAAGGGAACAAGACATAGAGTTGCATAATCTTTTGGAGCTGCAGAAACTTCATCAGCATAGCCCTATGTGCAGCAATGATGGCTGTGATGGCAGTCAGAGAGGCTAACAATATTATGGAATCTTCCATTCCTTCGAACCGACTAATCCTGTCTGCCTCGCTGTTTAGGAAGATTGAAATGTGTACACGACAGCCACAGACAGGTTCATCTGATCAGCCAGACATGGGGCATTTTAATTTAAACTTGTGGGTGGAATTCTGTAATAGTGCATGAAGAAAGTAACGCCATCAATGTATGATAAATGATTAATTCAACGTGGAAAGAAAACATTCCTTTATTTGTGTCTATTTTGGTGGATTGTTGCTACGGAAGCATCAAGTGTTTTATATCAGGTGGATGCTGTCAAAAGATCTCCATTTCGTCTTCAGAATCGGCAGGCATGCTAATCTATCGGCAATATATGAATCAATTTCTGCGCCAGTTTTAAGTTAGTTTTATATTTTAGAAATAAGGTTTCCTAGTTAATTATTTTGTTGCAGTTAAAGAAGTTTTTTTAAGGCTACGAACTTGCAGATTGCGAAGAATAGCCTACTTCTCTAACTTGCATCCTCTGATATCTATCTGTTTCGAGGGGGTAATTCTGGGTTTTCTATTCATCCCGCTTCCAAGGGCAAAGTGTAAAAAAGACCAGAACTATGAACAATAAAAGCCGGCCAATCTCTGAGACGGGGCGTTCACTATTTGCTTGGTCTGTTTCTATTATGTAAGTTTGTCTCCACAACCTATGTCCCATTTCGTCGAAAAGGGAAAACCTGTTCAACTATGCAGTAATGTATCACTGTTATGGGTATACATCTCACCCTCTCATATTTAAGCTACTTGGCCCTCGGATGTTATCCGTCAAGAGCCGGGAGTCACTATCAAGAAAATAACCCACAAACGGTCCCACTTGGCCTAAAGCTATGTAATAAAATTAGCCTCTTTTGCAATGAACTTCCCTTTAATTTTTGTTGGCTTAGAAAACACCTTGGTGTATATAATAACACCATATGTTACTTCAGGATACGATCTGAAAACGGATCGAATACGGAGTGGAGTGGATATAGATCCGAAATTCAAATCTGAAAAAGAATTCGATCCAATATTTGGTAGATATTATGTAATAATATTTGAATTCGATACAACAAACAATATCTGAATTCGGTTAAATACTCGATCCGAATCCAAAATCATAAATTTATTATTAATAAATATATTATATATAGAAAATATTCATACCACTATGAATATATAATATAATATTTATATTTTCATATTTTTATATATAAATAATATATATTTAATAATATATGTATATATTTGCCGGATTCATATTTTTTCAGAACAGATACAACTATATCCGTTATCCTATCCGAAATATTCGGATCTGAAATTTGATATCCTAAATCCTATCTACATTATGTGCATGTCTGTATTGTTTTTTAAAAATTTAGAGTCGAATCCGGACCAAATGTGCGGATTTCGGATATCTATTTACAAATCTGCTGAGGAGTGAGGATACACCAAAGAACTACTAACTGTGTTGATGAATCTTCTCAAGTTGCTCTTCACCATGCACTGTGTCCGTTATTCACTTTCTGATGCATTGACATTGACTGTTCGTTTGGGTAACATATTTCACGGTGGGATTGTAATTTAACACGGTTATCTAAAACACTGGTCTTCATCTGGTTTAGATATAAACTGTGGTAGTCTGTGATTACCAGTATTCCAAGAACGGTATTCTTATGTGATTGAATACAGCCTTTCAAATCCCACCGATGTGTAATTCAGAAATTCCAGGGTGCAACGACGCAGCCTGGTTTCTCTGAACCTACCTCCGCATTACCCCCGCACACATCGTTCCTCCCTTCTTGCTCCTCCTTCCCATTCCGCTGCCTCCTTTTCCTCCTTCCCCTCCCTCTATTTCTGCTCGCCTGTACTAATCCTTCCGCCGCCACACACCGGCAGTTCCTCCGCCATTATCCGACGGACCGACACCTCTGTGCGTTCTTCTTCTTTTCTTTTTCTGTGAGTGAGAAGAAGCGGCGTCAACAGAAAGAGCCCAGAGGTACCCTGCTTTGCTGGGCCCGTTAGCAGAAATACCTGCCATTGAATCTTGGAATATGCAAACGACCGATTCTTAAGCAGCAGCAATCAACTTTGAAGAAGTTGGACTCCTGTAATTTCCGAGTACAGAGGTACTCCTCAGTATTCCATCCAAATGGGACCTGAGGGTAAAACTTTGTAATATCACTCTTGTATTTCTTTTGCTGCAGATTCTTGTCGGGGTGAACTGGACACAACCGGTATGGTTCAGTTCAGACCTAATATCACATGGTGTTATACACATTTCGTGCTTTCTTGGATATTAAATAATTATATATACTACCATTATTTATGCTGTTTAATCTTTAACCACTCAAATTATTGGTTTGCGTATAGTTTGAATAAAAATTGACTTTTTATATCATCACATGTTCTCTATTCTTCACGTATTGACTGGTTTTCACATATTGATTCGTTTAATCAGATTCACACGTAATTTGAGTAAAATTTACATTATTTACCATGCATCTTTTCTTCTTGACGTATGGATTGGTTTAGAAACCTACTTGAAGTACAGTTTGCAGGTAAAAATAGATGAAATTGCGTGGTGACAATGTATCCTTCATGTGCATTGCTCAATTCCACCCCAACTGGAATATAAGAACTCAACAACCGACAACCACATATCATAGGCCGGGAAAGGATAAACCCAAATTAATAAGTTGTGCATCTCTTTAAGAGGATAGACGTTGTTGCACGGTGGTCATTCTTTTCATTGATTTTATCGAATATTGGAACATTGTAAGGGCTTTAGATAGCATGATACTAAAAAAGATATACATTGACACATATTTATATTAAATATGATGGAAATGTTATCTATTATTTATACATTAACCACTCCAAATTGAGTTTGATTGGACTATTCAAATTTCTAATAAGAGAAAAAGGTTGACTGAAGACCAGACTAAATATATAATTGGTCCAAGACAAAATTGGCTTGGTTTGATCCCCCTGATTAGTAAATTATAACCCTAAATTTTTATACATCTTTGTTACTCATAGATGGATTGTATAATTGGACCCACAAGAATCTTAAAAAATCTTGGCTGTTAAATCATCATCAGGTATCCCTAACTATTGCATGAATCTAATAACGAAAAGACCCAATTTTAGTCTTCTTTGTAACTTTTATGTCAGCTTCATCATGTTTATATACGTGGGCTTACTAGAGAATATATAGTGTCATTGATTTAGGTGTAAATGATGATAATACTAGCCATCTTTACATGTATCCCATCTACATTCCTCCATTTAGATACCGTCATTGCAACACAAACAACCTCCTATTCCTACTAAGGGCATCAAAAACTGCCTCCTTTTCCTACTAAGGGCATCAAAAACTACATTCTCTTTCCCTAGGTGGTGACATATAGTAAATCCACTATCCTTCAAGTACCCAATCCAATGCCTTTGTCTCCATAGTGAACAAGGTCACTATTAGACAACTCACATGTTTGTCAAACCACTTCAAAACCAAAGCACCTCATCTTGGTTATTATCAAAGCTCTTTTACAACCCTTGAAAAGCATATTAAGGGATGCTCTTTATCTTGTATGACCTTAGAAAACAATCAACCTACATGTTATAGTTGCATCCTCCTCCTTACTCTTACCTAATTGCATCCATGCACTTCTTCCCTCATAAAATCAAGTTTAAAAGATTTATTATTCCCTATTGTGACTAATACCCTCTAGCTTTTTTCTAACACGTTCAACCTCATATATACCTTGCCATAAATGTCTCCCCATGCCAATGTTTCCACATCTCCTTCCAACCTCCATAGGGCCATCCTACCATAAAGTCCATGATATCGCAACCGTGAGATCCGATACATTGACTTGATCAAATACATGTATAATAGCTCTACTGCAAGTGTGAAGACTCTTGGAGGAGAGACACTTACTTTTCCTATCACAGTTGGGGTACACCAAGGATCCACACTTAGCCCATATCTGTTCATTCTTGTTATGGATGAGCTGACAAATAATGTTCAAGATGATATTCCTTAGTGTATGTTACTTGTTGATGATATTGTTTTGATTGAACAAACTAAAGACAAACTAAATGATAACGTTGAACGGTGGAGAGAGGAATTGGATCAAATGGACTGATGATTAGCAGGAGCAAAACTGAGTATATGCATTGCAATTTCATCCACTCCCGCAGTGTGAATGATGGAGCCAAGTTGGACGGAGTAGATATACTAAAATGTGATAAATTACGTTACTTGGGTTCTATTATTCAAATAGACGGGGATGTCCAAAATGACGTTTGTCACATGATCACTATAGGATGGTTGAAATGAAGGAGTGCAACTGGAGCATTATGTGATCCGAACGGTTAGAAAGTAAGTTTTATAGAGCAACTATACGACTAGCCATGCTCTATGGGAGTGAATGTTGGGCGGTGAAGAAACAAGGTCTCAACAAGATGAACGTGGTTGAAATGCGTATGTTGAGATGGATGTGTGGGGGAAGACAAGAAAAGACCGCTTGAGAAATGATTATATCAGGAATAAAGTGGGGGTGACGAGCATTGAGGACAAGTTGCGCGAGGGCCGACTCAGATGATACGAACATGTGCAACGAAGATCGACTAATGCACCTATACGAATCAATGCTATTGAGTCAAGCACAATAAATAGAAGAAGAGGAAGACTTAAATTAACATGGGATGAGCTTATAAAGAGAGATTTTGAATCTCTACTTCTCAACCAAAATATGGTTCATGATAGATCTGAATGGAAACAAAGGATCCATGTAGACGACCCTGGGACTGAGTCTTAGATGATAATGAATGCTTTGCTCTCTCTCTCTCTCTCTTACTGGGACCTCATTGGATAGACTTAGACCATAGACTATATGTCCTAACTTTCTATTGTTTGAGGACCTATAGAAATACCTTGCATTTTCATCAGTAGAGAACTCATGAGATTGCTATACCTTTCCATCACTTGAGTGTCGGTGAGATGCCCACTCTTGTTGACCTTTTGTGCTATCCCCAGTTGAGAACTGATGTGGTAGCTGACCATTTGGGAACCAAACATTTTTCACTAATAGTGATTGGCACCATGATCAACTACCAATGGAAACAAGTGAAGCTCCTACCAATGGAAGTTGTGGGATGAAGAAATGATGGTCTAAGGATGCTAGGAAATTGATGAGTTTTCTATATATCTCTTTCAATGAAGACATATTGTTCTTGAACCCATGTCTAAGATCAATAATATCTACCGATGGATAGACAAGACCGCATATCGATAATGGTCATGCCCTTGTCTATGATGAGAATTCATAGCTATCTTCCTAGGAGTGACATACGAATGAAGCCGTGGATATGTGGACTAACGATGGGATAGATTTGAAGAATATATATACACACATCCCATCGATCCTCCTTCCTAGCCTCATTTGTGTGAATTGTATCAAAGAGATGGAGTAGTGATGAAACTGTATCGGTTGATACCAACCAATGAAAATCTGGACTTCTTTGACCTTCTTCAGAATTACTTCTTGCTTCTCTTCTCTTCACGTGTGGATCACCACCCTTCCTTGTGAATTCTAGATACAAAATTGAGTAAGTGAGGTTCTTTCCTTCTTGATCTTAGACATCTATAATCTTATACTTCCTTAAGCCAAGTTCATGAGGATGCTTTTGTATTTTCCATTACAATAGTTTTAGACACCCCTTTCCTTCTCTACTCTTAGGTTAGTTGTCTTTAGATCGTGGATAATTTTTCATAGAAATATTTGTGAGGAGAAATTTGAGATCTTGGAGAGTTGCAGTTGCCTTTGAGTATGTCATGAATTTCAAAGTCTTCCTTGTATCCTTTTTTAAAAAACTCACGTGTGATGTTTTTAAGGTGATTCATATTACTTTTGATACATTTATTGCCTACCTTGTACATGAAAACTATTATCTTTATAGATATCTTCATTGAACTGCTAAGGTGAGATCTTGCACCATTTTAACCTTATAAATAAGGAAAATATACTTTCATGCTTCAAGGTTCACAAACAGTTTCTTTATAATACAAACATAATGAGTATATATTGTCCTTGCTCAAATACCATTGATTTTGAAGGAAAAAACTTAAAGGTAGTACTTGTATATTCAATAACACCCTATGAGTACATGGAAACCAAAGTGTATATCGTCCTCACCGATAAAACTTCTCTGAGAAGGTTTTAGAGCCCTTTTGTTAATATGTTATGCTATCAGAATGTATGTGAAAATATATCTTCTATATAGGAACAATGCACTCACTCTTATACCTTAAAATACTGACGCATTATACCAGTAAAAGAAAGGTAGTCTTTTATGACAACATATGATGCCTTGAAAGGGATTCAACCTTGGTATGGTCTGGATACCCATGAAACTCTTTAATCACTAATTATTCTTGATGGGCCTTGATATTGCCAGAAGATTTTGTTGTTTATTGTAGAAATATTGATTGTGTTTTATAATATGATAATGTGATGGAACATTTGAGCCCCATCTCCTTTATATAGGAGAGGGTGTAAATGATTTGAGAGACTTCAAGACATGACTAGACTCTATCTGGAGCTGTACTCTTCGGCCCATATATGATATGTCTATTACTTCTAACATGTACCTTGTTGAGATATCAGATTCTTATAGTAAAATGTGTAATACTTCTAAAGTTACGATGCACTGATCAATGCTGTAGTTTTTCTATTGTCATATATATAACTTGATTGATGGATAAATAAAGAGTAATAGACTTAATTGATCAAGTATAACCTTAACATATAGTGCCCTGAGTTTGTAGAACTGTTTCCCTAGTTTGTTAGAGGAAATAGTGAAACAAGTTAATATTGTAGCAATATTTAAATTGTGAAAAGATACTCAGAGTGTATAGTGTTGAATATACACAGATGTGTGGGGTTAATATACCTTAACATCCACAAGCTTTTTGGGACCTGATTGTGATTGATGGTCTAGTGATATATGACAACCAATACTTGATAGACAACAACCTTGCTCGTGTCTTAGTTTGTTATGGGTTGAAACCCTAAGTTTGGTGTTGTGGCCAGTGTGCCCAGGCCAAACCTTTGAAATGTGGATCCACCCTTGAACAAATATCCACCATAGTCCTAGACTTAGAGCACTGTACCTTTGAGGCACCTCACTTCGAACCCAGTTATTGTGGAGATATCTAATGGAATTCATATATCTTTAGATCTTATTTGGATTTCTAGTTTGAACTTCACAAATACTAGTTAATAGCTTCAGTTGTACACTTCAAACTGCCTAGGGCATAATAAATATATAACTCAAATGTGTATATTTTTATATTTATTTAGTGACAAAATCCATTTGTGCTCATGATGTGTGATTTTCTTACTGCTACATATATTGTCTTATATCTTATTCGAGTGCATATGGTGAAACATATAAGATTATGATAAAGTACACCTTTGAATATACACTAGTCTAGTAACTTATTTGTTCACTGTATATCTAAATTTCAAATATATCTTCTATAAATAATAAATGTTTCATTTATTATGTTATTTCACTCAGACTTGGAGTTTCACCCTGCCGTTTTCCACATCTTTTATGTGATCTACATGATTTTCATAACAATGGAAGGAATGATCAATATAGGGAATGATCCTAGGTTTTAGTAGGTGATGTCTATGTGAAGGAGTCCTAGATATATGTGATGTTTGTGTGACCTCCTCTTGGGAGTAAGTGAAGTTTATGTAAAGGGGCAACGATCTAGTTTTGTCCCTATACTCTCAGATCTGGGCGTATGTGCTTTTTTATTCTTGATGTATGTTTGGTCTACAATGAGGATAGGTGTGCATGACCTCTCGTGCCATAATCATATAGTTTGTATGATTTTGAATTTATTCTTTGAGTTTTACATGTATATGTTAATGTGTGTAAGGAATCACCACACATGTATATGTATTATGGATAATTTTGTATCAAATAAAAAGGCTTCTTTATATCGCTCCTCTTTGTTAAATTGAATCTTTAGTTTCTATGATGTTATGATGTGTTTATGTGTTGATGATCTTTGTTGGTTTAAAATCGACTTTTGTTTGAGAAATCTTAGTTTTGTGGCGATGTGATGTGACATCAACATAGTTATAGACATGAATTTGTTGTAGCCACCTGGCCCTGTATACCAAGTTGTCAAATCTAAGGTTGGATCTCAAACTTAATTCTTGTTGCATCCCACATACATAATACATGATGGATCAACTTATTTGTTATACTAGTAGCATTCACATGTTGACAAAAAAATGGTTCTACAATTTGTGTAATATGATAACCATTGGGAGTATACCATGGGATAAAGACACTCATCTTTTCCAAAAAATTTCCATTCCACATCCCTCCTAGATATTGAACATGAAATCCTTCCCTTTACTTGTATTAACACTCCCAAGACACACATCTTATATGACATCCCTCATGACCATTTGAACTCTAGCCTCGACCATTCTAACCGTATCTGTCCCTTACTCTAACACCAAGCCATTCAATAGTTTGCAATCCCACTCACTGTTCTAACTTAGTATGTCCTTAAACTCCAACCTAATGTCCAAAAACACCTCTTATCTTTTTCGTCATTGGAAGACTCGTCAAGAAAAATAATCTCAGATATTTTTTGTATTTCTATCAAGCATGGGAAGCCAAAAATATAGAAATGATGACATTTCACACCATTTAGTAAGTTTCAAAATTGTGCTCCCCTTTGAACCACCCATGTGGACTTTCGTATAATGAGATCAAAATATTCCCTAATCGTCCTTCAAAGGGGTGAATGGAAAAATAATACCTTCAAGGTAGTCATATTATCAAGATCCACCCCTACCTTAATGATTGTGACTATATGACCCCTGGTACACCTCCCATTTTACTTTCCATTGCCAACTCCTTGAGTTGTGGAATACACATTTTTTTTGTATCCAATAGATTCTGACCCATCCATCTATGTATATCCCTATCGAGTCCACAACCATCCATGCCGCCTCACTACATCTCATTGTCGGATCAAAGGGCTCTAGAGTGGGGGGGGTGAATAGAGCTAAAAACACTTACAAAAAAATCATTAGACCTTCAATTTACTTCAAGAGATAGTATTGTAAATATAAAATTTGATGTGTAATCCATACAAACATGGCAAGTATAAGAGATATTGAATGAGATCAATAACAAACTATGTAGAGTGGTTCCAATCTCCAAACTAGGAGAAAGTCAGTTCACTACCTAGAGAGGTCACACTCTAGGATTTTGCAACCATTGCATACTTATATTCCATTATAAAACATACAATAGGACCTTCCTTTTTTAGGGCAAGGATACCTAGCCTTCCTCTTTAAGGGCCAAAAGGAGCCAATAAATCTTACAAGGACTTACCTATAATTCAACAAGAGTCTTCAACCTTTACAAGGGCTTACCCAATTTTACAAGTACCTTCACCAAGGAGCTCCCCTTCTTGCAAAAAGTCTTCCGCTTTGAAGGAATTAGCTACTCTTCTTAAGGATTTTCATCCTTCAACTTGGAGAAGCTTTCACCAACTTTGCTTGAAGAAAGAGGTTTGGGAAAGAGAAGGTTGATATCTTCACAAGATTATAGTAAAGTAGCTCTCTCATAAAAATCCTATCTCACTCATATAGAAATTTTGATTAGTAAGAAAGAGAGAGAAAGGGGCTCTATGTGGACAAAATCACTCAATTATAACTAGGAGCATGAGAGGCAAACTTGGGATGAAGCCCAAGGGTCCATATTTATAGTTGGGGATGTCCACTAGCCACTAGAAGCACTTAGGAATGAATTCTAGTTGTTTAGGGTGTTGCAAAAGATCTATTTTTGATGTTTGAAACACTCCAATGACTAGAATCACTTTTCTTGCACATTTCACATAGTGAGTCAATCGAGTTTCCACAAAGGTAACTCGATCGATAGCACTATGCGACAAGCTAATTTTGAGTTGTTGATCGAGTTTATCCTGGTTCAAAATCAATTGATGGCTTAAAATCAGTTTGCCTATGTAGAGGGCCAGTCGAGTTTATCCCGAGGTAAACTTGGTCGAACCTAGACATTTCCAAGACTCATCCTAGGCGTCAGTTGGGTTTGTGAGAGGGAAATTTGGCCAATCAAATAACTTGTGATGCATTTTGAAAAATGTCATTAAAGTGCTTAAACGTTTAGTTTAAGTGATCCTGACCTTTTATCATCTTAATTACAAGTCATAACATCAATACAAATGATTACAAAATTGTCATAAGTTGTTTAGGGCATATTCCACAAAAGTGCATTTGCATTGACTTTGGATTGTATTGGATCAAGTTGGAACTTGATTGAATTGATTCTTTTCTTATACCTTATACCTACAATCAATCTCAATGGACATATTAGATACATATGAATGGAATGATTAAATCATCATGAAAATATGGACAATGTATAACTATTAGGTCAACATTCTCCCCCTTTTTGATGATGACAAACCATTCCTCAAAATATTGAAAATGATTTGGAATTTAAACTTTTACCTTGTGAATTGTAAGGGGATACATGACTGAATAATAGCAATTTCTCCCCCTCATTTCATGCTTACCTTTACCTGTATGGTTAGTTTCTCCAAAAAGCAACCATAACACATATATACCATTGAGTCCTCTTGCAAGTCACATGATGTTTCAGAGAATTGACTACAAAAGGATCACAATACATGTAACGTCCCCGGATTTTCACCTTCTCAAAACCCCATGGAGATGAGAAGACAAAATCCAAATACATTAGACAATCGTTTTAGAGAGCGACTGCGGAAGCAATTTGCACATACATGGACATACTACTATAATGCATACACCATAACATTCTCGACATTCAACATATTTATATTACAACATGAATGGCAATTACATATTGAAAGGATATTTTACATAAGTCTGAACATGGATGCTAGGATCTTAACATAATAGGTACAACTTGTACAACTTGCTCACATCCTGTACTTTTGTCCCATGCTAGCTTTGAACCTAAAACATACGGGAAATAATGAATCAACACACAAGGTGTCGAGTACATGGGTAAAAGAATACATTTATTCATGGTTTTCATAATTTGAAAAGCCTTACAGAAAGAAAGGAAGAAAACCATAGAAAACATTTCTTCATTAAGCGAAATACGCCAATTTTACTCATTTTTCTGGATGGATTGCATTACTAAGGTGGACTAGTACCAAAACATATATATTGGGACCATCCCCGTGTACCGAGTACTCTAGGGAAACTCCCCATACACTGTGTGATCTAGGGAGGTGTACTAGTCAACATTAATCCATTCCCTCATAAGGGGGATAATGAACACCTTAAATAACTACAAAACGTCTACTCATAATTTATGTTTTTAAGTGACAAAACAATGAGTACTACATAGCAATACTACATCCAATATTTGCAAATAGAAGAGAGCATAAATATATATCATGATTGCAAGAAAGAAAACCATAGTCATATAATTAAATAAACCCATGTACCTAAGTTCATGATTTCTAATAATTCTTGATCATCTAGATATCAGGTCATCACTTGATTAATAACATATATTCATCATTAATAATTGTTCATCATACTATATGTATTTTTAGGTCCAAATTAGGGTTTAGTCAAACCTAGGCCCAACTAATCTAATACATGTTTCTATTATTTTTATATTTATTAGGAGATCATAATAAGCACCTGGTCCAATTTTCGTAATTTTATGATGCTTTATCTATTTTCTAGAATTAATATGAGAATAAAAGTATTTACTTAATTTTTGGTAGAAGAAGGCCTAGTATTTAGAGATATTACTAAATTCATAATATAAAAATTGGTTCCAATAAAACTCAGGGTTCTATAAGAATTCTTTGAGAAATTATCTCAACTATTTACTAATTACTCCATTTAATGAACAATAAAAGAGGCATTATAATCTAAATTGGAAATCAACAGCTATAAAAAAATCAAAAGTGTGATCTAAGGATTTCATAAGAAAGTAGGCATTTTTCTGATTCTACTGATATTTTGTGGGAATTATTTGGGTACTGAATCTATTTTCTAAGCATTTTTTTAAGATCTCTATATCACTTGAGATATTTACCTTTCTTGGAAAATAATGGGTCAATGGATCCCCTTCTAGATGCCCTAGATGGATCGTCACCTGCCCAGGGATTGGAGCGGTTCAACCTTCTAATTTTCCATGAACTGTCTGTCTTTGGATGGGTTTTCCCTACTGAGCTGACCCGTCTTCCTCCTCCCATAACGATGCGCAGTGTCAGCCTGCACGGTTGCCAGCGCCGCCATGGCCTGGGTTCACAGTGGGGAACCTCACGATCTTCCAACGTCTAACTCGAAGATGGTGTGAACTTTTCCTTAACTGAAACTTCAAAAATTCGTAGGTTCTTTGGCTACTCTGACATAGCTGAGAGGTGGCTGGATCCCCCACTTGAAATTGGTACTCTGTTTGCTCTGCAAAATAGAGTTGTGCACCCCTTCTGCTTTGGTGGGATTGTGCTGGCTGTCCGGTCACCCTAGGCTCACGGAAGAAGGGTATACATATGCAGGCACCTCCCTTAGCACAACTACCTCTGATTTGACCTCTGTGATCCGTTCCTGATCTTGAGGAGGCTGATCGAGAAATGAACAAATCGCCAAAGCAAGAAGTTGTGTGTGAATTCCTCAACTCTAGGGTTCTTCTTCTTCACTTAAACTCACTGCCTTTGGAGTATCTTTCATGGTGGGGTAGCTCTAGTCCTCTGTAGTCCTTATTCTTCTTGTGTGGGGAGTGGATTTGATGGCGAGCTCACGCCGTCCTTTACCAAAAGTAGATCACAGTGAGTTTTTGAGGTTGAAGAGGACTCTTGGTATCATTTGGGAAGGTCAGAGTGGTGCTCCCCTGGTCCACCTACTCTACGCAACAAGGGTGGAGAAAATGGCATAAGGAGAGGGGTTTGTTTTCTCCACACAAGACTGTAACCCCCACCGCTGTCAAGGAAGTGTAGATGGGGTGGCTGAGGAGAGATTGGTATCTTGTAACTATCGTCAACAACTCAGATGGAGTGAGAAGATCCAAGAGGTGTGGAAGGTTCAACTATCACTCCCACAATCTATGGAGATGAGGGGTGGGCAATTGGGTTGTTTCCTTGACCCCCGTGGAAGTTGGATCTAGGAGACGAGGTCTCTATTGCCTGGTCCGTAGTGGTTACAGCCTGGACTGGGCCATGCTTGCTAACCCTGGGTCACATGGGATATCAATGTCATGCCCAACATCATTCTCAGAAACCATAGTCTTCCATTCATATATATATATATATCATTTATTCAAACCTTAATAACTTTATATAGGAGAGTGCTTTGACTCTAAAATTTTATACATAGGTTCACAACATCCTAGAGTGCATTCTCCTCAAGTTTGAAGACTAAATCCAATGACTGGCTAGTTAATTAGTAACTACAAACAACCTAGTGTATTGAAATATTATGGCAAATGCAATGACCACCTAGTCTCCAAAAGATCCAAACAACCTAAGATAACTTTATTTTGCCACATATGACATCAAGATCCATAAACAAGCCATTCTAATATGTCTATGCCCTCAATTATATGGTTGGTCTCATAAATACTCAATTAATTCACAAAGGATATTCATTCACAATTGAATTCAATTAGGTATCATAGTCGTCTATTGCATTTCAAAACACCTAATTTTGGTGAAAGAATCCATATTTGGGCTACCAATCCCTCAATTTGACATTTTTCACATACATAGCATGCTTGGTCCTCTACTATCATATTAGTTAACAAAACCCTAAAATCGGGGTCATCACATTCACCCCACCTTATATGGAATTTCTTACTCGAAATTCATTTAATCTTACACTCAAGGTGCTATTGAGGGGCCAAATTGCATATAGTCACCACTATTGGGTTCCAAAATAGTTTTGAAGGTACCTAAGTTGTCATCTTAGGATTTAGAGCATCTAGGGTTTACTCACCCCACCTTATATATTAAAGCATAACAATCTTTTTTTAAGGAATTGAAGAATCATGTCATGACTTAGTCATAACATGACATTCTATTATTATCAGATTCACATCCCTTATTACCCTAGAAATTAGGGATTGTTTGCTCATATGAATTTAAGGGGGTATTGCTTAAGTTTCATATTTCACTTCACTAACCCATGTAAGGTGATATCAGGTGTGCACCTTATTTGTTTTAGAGTCATCACATTTGACATCATTAGTTTGGGTTTATGATCAACATCTTACTTATATTTGATCATTGAAGAAGGGATTATTTTACATGCTTGAATATAGAGTTTCACCCTAAGGTGTGAGAGTTCTAATCAAACTAAGATCATAGATTTAGAATGATTGAAGTTAGGCACTATACTTGGTGATATTATAATATAAGATACAAGGAAATCTTTATTTCAATTTCATGATTTCAGACCTATATGTTTCATGCATGATATAAAGGGGAAAAGAATGTACTAAGCCAATCTTATCATGATTTAAGACTTGGATATTTCATGTATGATAGGGGGTATAAAAGAGGTCAAGATCATATGAGCGACTCTTCATATAAATCATCCATATAGCTCAAGTGAGGTATCTAGTATCATATTTTAAGAAAGAGAAGGGGAAGGAACAACATTTATGAGCATCTTATGCATAAATTTTTTTTCTCTCAGAACCAGAGTTCATGTATCACCTCACTTGCAGCGAATGATGAGATTCACAAACATATGTCACTCAAGCTGGACCTAACTCAATCAAAGGATTGACTTTCTCATTATGAGCCACCTACCCATCATTTTTTTAACCTAACTCTCACATATAGGATTGAATCATGCAAAAGCACTCAACTCACCTACTAGGGAGTAACCCAGCTTAGGACAAGTCATTTCACATATATCTCATATTTTTCATATATTGTATGGTAGGTCCTATGACCCTCTCCTTGTGGGTCTCACTCTCTCTAGAGTTCACCACGTATCTTGTCCTAACACTGGAGGTCTTCCTTTTTAAAAGAGCTTGAGGCTCATGCATATTCAACCTTATCTTAACTTATCTCATCTTAATTAAGAAAAGAGTATGTACTTTTATCATCAAGACTTAGCTTAGATTCTCCCAAATTGGATTCAACTCATATACAACTTATATCCATATAAAACAACTTATCTCATTAGATGTAGAACTCAGAAAAGATCATCCATGCTTATACCAACTTTCATTCTATCATCTACTCTATTTATCACATATCTTGATAAGGCTCTAGACATCTAATCTAGACTACTCTCTCTTCTAGACTGATGTCACTCCCTTTCATTTAGGTTGCATGAACACTAACTATTCTTCAGTGTGAGGGACACATTTTTACATTTACATATATATAATAAAATATTATATAGTTTTTTTTCTAAGAAAGAAGATGTCAGAGAAAACTGTCGAGGCTCGAGCCGATTGGAAAACAAAATCAAATCAGCAAAAATGAGTGTCCCCCACACAATAGATAGTCTAGTGCCCTATAACCTAGTGAAATGGTGAGAACAAGGTGTATACCAGTGCATAAATTTTATACATATGATCTCTATATGGATAGGGTTTCACACACTTGTCTAAACCTAGTTCCTAAACATCTAGGTTCTAACCTATAGGCTAAGTCAACCTTATTCCTATAGAACAACTTACTAAGTTTCTAAGGTTTCAAGTGGAAGGTGAAATTTAGTTTTTATGTTTCATGGTGAGCAATTGTTAGGTGTAGCTATTGTTCATGCTCTGATACCAACTGTAACGTCCCCAAATTTTCACCTTCTCAAAACCCCATGGAGATGAGAAGATAAAATCAAAAAAATGTTAGACAATCATTTTCGAGAGCGATTGCGGAAGCAATTTGCGCATACATGAACATACTACTATAATGCATACACCATAACAATCTCGACATTCAACATATTTATATTACAACATGAATGACAATTACATATTGAAAGGATATTTTACATAAGTCTGAACATGTATGCTAGGATCTTAACACAATAGGTACAACCTGTACAACTTGCTCACATCCTGTACTTTTGTCCCATTCTAGATCTAAACCTAAAACATACGGGAAACAAAGAATCAACACACAAGGTGTCGAGTGCATGGGTAGAAGAATACATATATTCATGGTTTTTGTAATTTGAAAAGACTTGCAGAAAGTAAGGAAGAAAACCATAGAAAACATTTCTTCATTAAGCGGAATACACCAATTTTACTCATTTTTCTGGATGGATTGCATTACTAAGGTGGACTAGTATCAAAACATATATATTGGGCCCATCCCCGTATATTGAGTACTCTGGGGAAACTCCCCGTACACTGTGTGCTCTAGGGAGGTGTACTAGTCAACATTAATCCATTCCCTCATAAGGGGGATAATGAACACCTTAAATAACTACAAAACATCTACTCATAATATATGTTTTCAAGTTACAAAACAACGAGTACTACATAACAATACTACATCCAATATTTGCAAATAGAAGAGAGAATACATACATATCATGATTGCAAGCAAGAAAACCATAGTCATATAATTAAATAAACCCACATACCTGAGTTCAGGATTCCTAATAATTCTTGATCATCTAGATATCTGGTCATCACCTGCTTAATAACAGATATTCATCATTAATAATTGTTCATCATACTATATGTATTTTTAGGTCCAAAATAGGGTTTAGTCAAACCTAGGCAAAACTAATCTAATACATGTTTCTGTTATTTTTATATTGATTAGGAGATCATAATAAGCACCTGGTCCAATTTTCGTAATTTTCTGATGCTTTATCTATTTATTAGAATTAATATGAGAATAAAAACATTTACTTAATTTTTGGTAGAAGAAGACCTAGTATTTAGAGATATTACTAAATACATAGTATAAAAACTTGTTCCAATAATACTCAGGGTTCTATAAGAATTCTTTGAGAAATTATCTCAACCATTTACTAATTACTCCGTTTAATGAACCATAAAAGAGGCATTATAATCTAAATTGGAAATCATCAACTATAAAAAAAAATAAAAAGCGTGATCTAAGGGTTTCATAAGAAAGTAGGCATTTTTCTGAGTCTACTGATATTTTGTGGGAATTATTTGGGTACTGAATCTATTTGAGAATTTTTTAAGATCTCTATATCACTTGAGATATTTACCTTTCTTAACTGGAAAAGAATGGCTCGCTGGATCCCCTTCTAGGCACCCTAGATGGGTCGCCACCTGTCCCAAGGACTGGAGCGGTTTAGCCTTCTAATTTTCCATGAACCGGCCGTCTCTGGATGGGTTTTCCCTATTGAGCCGACCCATCTTCATCCTCCCCTCACGATGCGCAGTGTCAGCCCACACGGTTCACCAGTGCCACCGTGGCCTGGGTTCACGGTGGGAAACCTCACGATCTTCCAATGTCTAACTTGAAGATGGTGTGAACTTTTTATTAACCGAAACTTCAAGAATCCATAGGCGCTTTGGCTACTTTGACGTAGCTGAGAGGTGGCTGTATCCCCCGCTTGAAATTGGTACTCTATTTGCTCTACAAAATAGAGTTGTGCACCCCTTCCGCTTTGGTGGGATCGTACTGGATGTCCGGCCACCCTAGGCTCGCGAAAGAAGGGTATACATATGCAGACACCTCCCTTAGCACAACTACCTCTAATTTGACCTCTGTGATCCGTTCCTGATCTTGAGGAGGCTGATCGAGAAATGAATGAATCGCCAAAGCAAGAAGTTGTGTGTGAATTCCTCGACTCTTGGGTTCTTCTTCTTCACTTAAACTCACTGCCTTTGGAGTATCTTTCATGGTGGGGTAGCTCTAGTCCTCTGTAGTCCTTATTCTTCTTGTGTGGGGAGTGGATTTGATGGCGAGCTCACGCCGTCCTTTACCAACAGTAAATCACAGTGAGTTTTTGAGGTTGAAGAGGACTCTTGGTATTAGTTGGGAAGGTCAGAGTGGTGCTCCCCTGGTCCACCTACTGTACGCAACAAGGGTGGAGAAAATGGCATAAGGAGAGGGGTTTGTTCTCTCCACACAAGACTGTAACCCCCACTGCTGTCAAGGAAGTGTAGATGGGGTGGCTGAGGAGAGATTGGTATCTTGTAACTATCGTCAACAACTCATATGGAGTGCAGAGATCCAAGAGGTGCAGAAGGTTCAACCATCACTCCCACAATCTATGGAGATGAGGGGTGGGCAATTGGGTTGTTTCCCTGACCCCCGTGGAAGTTGGATCTAGGAGACAAGGTCTCTATTGCCTGGTCAGTAGTGGTTACGGCCTAGACTGGGCCATGCTTGCTAACCCTGGGTCACGTGGGATATCAATGTCACGTGCAAATTCTCAGAAACCATAGTCTTCCATTCATATATATATCATTTATTTTATGAAAATCAAACCTCAATAACTTTATATAGGAGAGTGCTTTGACTCTAAAATTTTATACATAGGTTCACAACATCCTAGAGTGCATTCTCCTCAAGTTTGACGAGGTCTCTATTGCATGGTCAGTAGTGGTTACAGCCTGGACTGGGCCATGCTTGCTAACCCTGGGTCACGTGGGATATCAATGTCATGCCCAACATCATTCTCAGAAACCATAGTCTTCCATTCATATATATATCATTTATTCAAACCTCAATAACTTTGTATAGGAGAGTGCTTTAACTCTAAAATTTTATACATAGGTTCACAACATCCTAGAGTGCATTCTCCTCAAGTTTGAAGACTAAATCCAATGACTGGCTATTTAATTAGCAACTACAAACAACCTAGTGTATTGGAATATTATGGCCAATGCAATGACCAACTAGCCTCCAAAAGATCCAAACAACCTAAGATAACTTTATTTGGCCACATAAGACATCAAGTTCCATAAACAAGCCATTCTAATCCATATATGCCCTCAATTAGATGGTTGGTCTCATAAATACTCAATTAATTCACAAAGGATATTCATTCACAATTGAATTCAATTAGGTATCATAGTCGTCTATTGCATTTCAAAACACCTAATTTTGGTGAAAGAATCCATATTTGGGTTACCAATCCCTCAATTTGACATTTTTCACGTACATAGCATGCTTGGTCCTCTATTATCATATTAGTTAACAAAACCCTAAAATCAGGGTCATCACAATACATTAATTCAATATGTATTGAGTTCAATATGTCTTGATATCACTTCTCCCCCTTTGTCATATAAAAAAGGTAGTGGGGGTAGAAGATCTATAAACACATGCCTTATCCATAGGCACAAACTACACAAGCAACCACCAAGTAAGCACCGAAATAGAAAGACTCAGAGCGAGCACACATACTAGAGTCATAATCAAAATATGGAAGCACATACCAAGAAATCATAACATAGAACTAAGCATAGAGTTAAGGTACGTAAGATTATATTACAACACTAGATATGTCCTCTCTAAAAGAAAACTACAAGATAATGAAAAACAATGAGATACAAAAATAGTATGCCTCAGATACAATGCCCAAATGTTTAGCACATGACAATCTACAAAAAGAGATAAATATGAAAACCCATAGACGGAGAACTAGACATCTAAGATATCTAGGTCAACAGTCTTGTCATCATCATCATCATCATCTGGCTGGTAGTCTTCATCCCCATCTGAAGGTGCATCTAGGGTAGTAGGTGTAGCCTCACCATCATTGGATCCATCATCACCATCTTCTCCATCATCAGTAGCTTCAACCTAAACATGTTCTTCAGTTATATATGTGTCCTCATCAAGAACAAAGGAGCGATGATGATCCATCTGTGGTTCTACTCTGCCCATGAGATGCCCCAGTCAAGCAGAGCCTTTGCTTGCTCATAATGGGTTATAGAAATCCAGTCATAGCTAGCAAGGAAGGTGGTAGCAGGACCAACAGGAAGAGAGAGTGGCTGAGAGATAACAGGAGCAGGTCCACCATCAGAGGTAGGGGGTACTATAGAAGCAGCAGGTGGACGGGATAGGTAGAATTGATTGTATGCATAGGAGGTATAGTCAGCACTAGGGTAAGGCTGGTAGGTGGGGTAGGAATGGGTGTAGAGTAAGTTCATGTTTGACATGATTTGAACCAGATCCTGGTGGATGTGGTCCTACACCAGGAGGTTATATGCCTATTGGTATATCATGTATCCCATTAGGGTTTCATTTGACACTAAGAACGAGGCACAATCAGGTATAGGAGGTGGTGGAGGAACCTGGGTGGATGTGGAAGCATCAGGTGTGGTGGAGGGGGTAGGATGGAAGGACTTCTTGATAGTGGTTTTACTAATATAAACACCTTTTCTAGGATGGAAGGACTTCTTGATAGTGATTTTATTGATATAAACACCTTTTCTACTCACTTTGTAACCAAGCTCAAGGAAAAGGGATTTCTCAATATGATGAGAAAACACACCACAAATCAAGTTGGGATAAGGTAGGTGGGTTCCACTAGTGTTCTTCCCTGAGTAAAAATAGGTCATGTGGTGAAGAATGTAATAGGCCCATTTAACTCCAACATCATTCAATAGATAGTACATTAACACAACAATGTTTTCTACAAAATCTATTTGATTTCTCTTTGGATGAATATTGTAGTTGACTAGTAATGCAACAAGGCATGTGTTGATGTCTAGAGAAGAAGCAGGAAGGATGGATTTCTTCCTAAAGGGACATCAAGTTTCTTCAAGAACTCGTGGATGTTAGGTAGGGTAGACCATGGTCAAAGCTTTTGTAGAACTTCTCAGGTTAAGCAGATCAAGGTACCTATGATAGGAGGCCATCCATGTATTTTTGAAGTCGGTACCATTGAAGTAGGAGTTCAAGGAATCCTCAAAGATGGTAATATTGGTACCCACAATCATGGGGGTCAAGATAACTTGGGTGTTAGGTGGTGGCACATGGGTAGTGTATTTCCACATGAGGTTTGCATAGACTTTGTGGACCACTTTTGTGCTAGATATAGAATTACCGTAGCACAATCTCTCTACACACAAAGCACTAAGGTGGTGAGCTTTGAAAACATTAGCAACTTACTTCTTCAAGCCACTATGTGATTCAAGCAATGCACGAAAGGGAAAATGATTTCTAGGAAGAAGCTCCTTATACCTATCACAACTTGAGTGGAGATGAATGGAGTTCCATCAAAAGAAACATGCATAGGAGTAGTAGAGGAAGACAGACATCCATTTGGTCATGTCCAGATTCTTTGGTTTGAGACCATGGAGGTTGAAAGAGATGGAATGACCATAAATCGAAGAAGATGGTACAAGCTGTAGGCTGCCTAAGGTGCAAGGTCAATGTAGGAAGGGGCTAGGGTAGGTGATCTAGGGGCTAGAGAGGGTAAGGGAGAGATTTGGTTAGCCCTAGGATATAAGGATGAATAATAAGAAGTGGCTATTGGTTGAATTTCTATAGTTGAGAGGGAGAAAAGTTGGCAGAATTCCTATATATTTTCCTCCCAGCACTATTCTTGGTCGAGTTTTAGTTTTGGAAATCTCAACCAAAACTGCAATTTTGTTCAATCTTTGTCCTATTGTCGGTAGAGTTTCTCCCAAGTAAAACTCATCCGACAGGTAAATCTATCCAAGAGATTAGAAATTTGATTCTAAGCCACCAGAGTGTTATATAATTTTTGTTTTCTAGCCTATCATGTATTTTGAAAAACAATGAGGCACATTTCACTGATCATTGGCTACTATTTTGCAATAAAATGTGCTTTTGTGAAAAATTAGCCAAAAACAAAGAAAAACAAGGCATTCAAACAATGCAATTATAGCACTATCAAATAAGATATGAGAAATATATGAGAAAGAAAATATAGGTATGAGAACATATAGCTAGAAGGCATATCAATACCACCAAGAGTAGTAACAAGCAATTTTGATCTAATAAAGGTAAATTGCTCTCTAGCTAGAGTTTCTATGAAAATGAATGCAAGTTGATTTTCCATGTCCATATGCGTGATAAAAATATCCTTTTTGGAAATATTATCACAGAGGAAATGATGGCAAACTTATATATGTTTAGCTCTACTATGCAACATAGGATTGTAAGAAATATTGATTGCACTAGTATTATCATAGTAGACATGAGAAGCATTAGAATGAACATTAAAGTCAGCATTTGCTTCATTCATAGTACTTGGGAACAACAACTCCCACATGCAATGTATTCAACCTCGATATTTAAAAAAGCCACAATGCCTTGTTTCTTAGAGAACCAAGAAACTAAGCATGGTCCTAGGAGGAAGCAAGTGCCACTTGTACACTTTATATCAATTAAGCACCCTGCACAATCCACATAACTATAAGAAGTAAGAGTAAAGTCCCTTGGCTTGGGATACCATAGTCCAAAATTTTGGATTTTGGCTAGATATCTCAAAATCCTCTTAACCTGTATAATATGTGATTTTCTAGGGCTTGATTGAAGTCTAACACACAAGCCAACACTAAACATAATATTAGGTCTAAAGGTAGTTAAATATAACAAGCTACCAATCATACCTCTATAGAGATTCTCATCTACCTTCTCACCTTCCTCAACTCTATCAAGTTTGGCGGTGTTTGACATGGGGGCAGGGATGTACATATATCAGATATCGGTCCGGTCATCGGTCCTCTATTTTCTAAAATTGCGGTCCTCAGTCCAGTCCAGTCCAAAATTGTTCCAGACCGGTCTAGACCGGTTGGACCAAATAATATAAAACAATTCTTCTTTAATGAATTAAAGACAATAAATGTTTATACTAATGCTAAACTTTATGAAGATTTGTTGGGAATGAAGTTCATGATTGTGAAATACATAAATAATAAGTTCTACATAACTATTAGAAATATTATTACTCAGATATTGGAAGTAAATACTTGTTAGAATATGACATGAGAAGAAGTGATAGAGTTAAGTAGATAGCTTAAGTTTCATAGCACCATGTTTGATAACTATTAATAACATTATATGTAAAGTTATTTTTGTACAAAATTTATTGTTCAAGAAAATACAACTACCTACCATAACATGCTCATGAATAAATCTCTATTCATATATAATGAGACTAAAGATTGTTACATAAAACATATGAAAGTACAAAAGCATCCAAATAAATTATGTTAGCTGTGATTTTGAATTTTCTCACTAAAAGTAGTGAAAAAAAGTTACTAATCACATCAATACATGATATTTTCATATTTTTTAACCAGCATGAATTTTAGTCAGTCCAGTCTTGGTCCGGTCCCAGTCCGGTCCATACATTTTTTTGGTCCATTTCTAGACCAAACCAGTTCTTGTTCAGTTCGGTCCTCAGTCTAAAATATTTTCTTAATAGGGTCTCTGTCCGGTCCGATCTTGGTCCAGTCCGGTCTGGGTTGGGGACCGATGTACAACCCTACATGGGTGTGTCCATCCACTTGGTGTTATCAATTCCAAAGCTTTTAAGGAGTTCACTTATATACTTTCCTTGGCTGATGAAGTTTCCTTTGTTTGCTTGATTTGGAATCCAAGGAAGAAAGTAAGCTCCCCCATCATACTCATTTCAAACTCACTCTGCATAAGAGAACTAAACTCCTTGCAAAGATTAAGATCAATTTTTCCAAATATGATATCATCAACATAAATTTGAATGATCAAAAGGTTGCTAGAAGTGTGTTTTAGAAAGAGAGTAGAATCAACTTTTCCCATGACATAGTCATTGTCTGAAAAAAAGTTCTTTAATTTCTCATACCAAGCTCTAGGGGCTTGTTTGAGTCCATAGAGAGCTTTTTGCAACAAATAAACATGGTTAGGAAGCTTGTCATGCTCAAAGCCAGGAGGTTGAACTAAATATACTTCCTCCTCTATTGTACCATTCAAAAATGTACTTTTAACATCCTTTTGTTAAAGCAAGAAATTCTTATAACTAGCAAAGGCAAGTAACATTCTAATAGATTCAAGTCTAGCAACATGAGAATAAGTTTCATCAAAGTCAACATCTTCATGTTGATTGTAGCCTTGAGAAACTAACTTTGCATTGTTCCTTACCACTTTGCCGCTTTCATCTAGCTTGTTGTGGTAGACCCAATCAGTGTCAATGATCTTCCTATCATTTGGTCTTGGCACGAAGGTCCACACTTTATTCTTATCAAACTGCTTTAACTCTTCTTGCATGGCTAGGATCCATTGATCATCCTTGTTAGCTTCTTTATTGTTCTTTGGCTCAAGCTGTGAGACGAAGGCACTGTCAGCTTGTTCTTTGTAGAATATAACCCGTGTCTTCACCCTTTCAAAATGATTTCCAATTATTGAGCTCTTTAGGATGATTTTTGACAAATCGGGGAGTTGGATCCTTCTTTTCTTCTTCTTTCTCTTATTTATCTACTACCACATCTCTTCCTTTGTTAGCGATGTTGAGCTCTTTTAATATAGGAATCACCTCATCTACAATATCATCATGTACAATATTCTTGAAAATTTAGGGGTTAGCTTCAACAAATTTAACAATGATATATTCTTATATTTAGACAGTTCAATATTAAACACTAAGCTTTGCTAGTAGTGCTATAGCCAAGAAAGAAAGCCTTATAAGTGATGAGTCCACATTCATCATGATTTTCAGTCGCCATCATGGGCCCAATTTGACTCATTACATTCACTTTTATCCCCTAAATATTACAAATTACAATCTTGCTTCTTGACTAGGGTTTTTGTGATTTCATGCAGGTTGAGCAAGCCATGATGGAGAGAGATCTTCAACTGGGACCACCATCTTGTTGCAGGCCCACCTTCACTCAAGTTGAGCAAGCAATGATGGAGACAGATCTTCAACTGGGAACACCATCTTGTTGCAGGTCCACCTTCACTCAAGTTGAGCAAGCCATGATGGAGACTTATCTTCAACTGGGACACTATCTTGTTGTAGGCCCACCTTCACTCAAGTCAACACCCACCAACCCTAAATCCTCCATCAATAACCACCTCCATCAACCATGTCAAACCCTAATAGTGGGGGCTACACACTAGTTTTGGGCTCACCTTTCCCAGCCCTTTACACCCTTCATCATCCATCTCAACCATATGATCTCATATCAACGCGTCCTCACAGTTTTGACCACTCGTTCCTATTCAAACAGTCTTGGTCCTCTCAGCTTGCATCCACACGGTTTCAACCCCTCACAATCATCCATTCGGTCTTGGGCTTTCTCCCATCCACCCGATCACCGATCAACGGTCCCTATCCATCCAACCATTCGATCTACCCTAATGGTTTGCACCTCTGACCCCTCTCACGGTCTCAAGACCGTGAGATTCCTCACGGTCCCAAGACTACGAGAACGCCCATGACCCCAAAAACGTGAGGACCTGCACCAGCATCGATCTCTGATGACCTGCTTCCTCCGCCTTGCTTCCCTTTGTCGCCCTCACCTGACCCAACTCGCAACGCACCGACAGCCACCCGCCATCATCTCAAGCACGCAACAACAACCCTCTAGACCAACACCCGTCAACAACCTGCTCACCGCCACCATCCTCTTCCTTCACCCCATATGCACTGGCACATGGGCCTGCAACCCTAACCTCCCGCGCCAACAACGCCACCTGCTTCTCCTATGCACCACACTCGCATGCGACTTCACCTGCAATGCCTCCTCGCGGCTGCAACCATGACCTACACGATCAGTCTTTGAGACCGTGAGCACCCTAGCAGTTTCGAGACCACATGGACTGCAGAGACCGCTAGAGGCGAGACCGCACGAGCGCCCAAAACCGATGAGCAAGCAAGAACGATGGGAAAAGACCATGAGACGCCGAAGACCGATTGACGGTTGGGGACCATTTGAAAGAGCAAGACCTCTAGGGCTGTGTTCGGTTTCCAAACCATGAAGGAAGCCTCGTGGTTTCCAAACTGTGAAGAGGACTCACGATCCCAGACCGTGAGAAGAACCAAACTGGTCCTCCTAAACCGGGAAGAAAATGCTAACATGTCCAAATAGTGTAAAACTGCACCCATGCCTATAAATAGGCCCAGAGGGGTCCTCACTCGGGGGGGGGGGGATCGGAGACGCCGCCAGGCTGCCTGAATATAGGCTTGACCCTTGAAAAGGGATCCTGATTCATCACTCTTCTCCACGATCCATCTACGTGCATCCATGCCACATACACATCCAAAGGCTGCCCCTACTACTGCGAGCAAGAACAACGAGAAGAGAAGGAAGGTGGAGAGAGAAGGTTTGCCCCGTCTACCGTGGTGTCCCAGCTCCTCATCCAGATCTGCTCCGATGTGGCATAGAAGACTGTATCTTCACCAAGCTACGACCATCTTCTACATTATGCTCATGGCGGAATCTTCCCTCTCTCTTGTTCTTTTTGTTCCTCACGTCATGAGCGAGTAGTTCCTTTTCGCTGGGGTGTGGGGACTAGCCCCGCTGTCCATGCTTACATCTCTTTTCATTAAACATTCCATGGCATGTATATAACTTTTCATTTCGTTGTTAATCATCGATGTTTGCTTGTAGATTTATCACCTGCTTGCTTTTATCTTATTCTTTCCTATGTTGTGAGGACTTCAATATGTAGGTTTGAATGTCGATTAACGCGGTTGACTCCCTGACTAGAAATAGAATGGGATTCCCTAATGTCGTACGTGTGTGATCCATGAGCGGACGAGCCATCTAGCCCACGGTGACGCTTCCGTGTGCCTAAACATCCTAACGGAGGGCCGCAACCTTAGTTGGATATCTGTATCTTCGGAACCGTAAGTGCATGATCCAGATGGTGATGAGAAATCTGATGCCTAGGGTGATGCTTACATGAACCTAAACATCCCTCTGGGAGGGTTCACAACAGTTCTATTTGGATAGTTAGATCTTGCCTGGATGTTTGTGATCGGACAAGTTTGCATGTATAGTGGCGGTGAAACCCACAACCACCCCAGAAATCCTCATCATTAATCTAGATTCAACTTTAATCATGTTCTTTACTTTCATGCAATTAGTTTAATTAAACTCAAATCAACATTTGTTCTAAATATTGGCCTTACATGAACTAGACCAGACTAGCAACGATTCTTAAAAATATTGTCCCTTGGGATTCGATCCTTAACTGTACTATGATAAGACCCGTCCACTTGTGGGTGGTATTATTGCACAAGTTTTGGTTAAAAACTCTGGGATTTCAACCCCGAGTGAATTTGTTAGTGTGATAATAGACCACGTCAAATTTTGGCACCGTTGCCGGGGACAACGGAACCAACTGGTTAAATCTAGTTCTTTTGAGGCTAATCTAAGATTTTGCTTTTTTTAAAACAATTGATCATTCACTTGAATTCAGTTCTACTCCATCCATCTCACTTTTGAAAGATCTTTCCATCCCAGGTATCCCGAAAGATTAGTGTATGCATTGCTCGAACAGTTTCAGACTCACTGCTAGCTTTGATCCTGAGATAGACAGAACCTTTCATCTTCAAAATAGAGAGAACCAAGCAAGGATGGCTCAAGAGGAGGAAATAGCCCGAAGGGTCACTCAAGCCCTTAATACAGAAAGAGAAAGGCTCATGCAAGAAGCCATAGATGCAGTTCAAGAAGAAATCCAAGCAACACAAGCAACAACGCAAGCAGCAGAATTGGAAAAGGACCTTAGGGAGTTCTCAATCCCTAAAGCTACTGACGTTCATCACCCAGTGCAACCTCCTCCCATGAATGCTCACAATTTTGAGATAAGGGTACATTGGATCACCTTGCTTCAAAACTACCCATTCTATGGTAAGAAAGGAGAAGATAGTTAGGAACATCTTCTGAGGTTTATTGATCTATGTGCTATGACAAAGCAAAATGGTGTATCCAACGATGCCATCCGACTCCGTCTTGTCAAGTATCCTCTTGTTGATAGATCTATAAGTTGGTACAACTCCTTGCAATGTGAACCCATCACCACCTGGGAACAATGTCAAAATGTCTTCCTGGAAAAGTTCTATCATCCTTCTCTTACCTACGAAATCAGTGGACATATAACACAATTCACTTAGATCCCTGGAGAAACCCTTACTGAAGCATGGGAAAGATACAAAGAGCTTCTACACAAGTGTCCACACCATGACATTCCTAAGAATCAACTCATCGAGATCTTCTATACGGGTGTGGATGATGATATCAAGAAGTTCTTAGACTCCTCATCTGGAGGAAACTTCATGCGTCAGAGTTATGACAGTGCATGGAAGGTTGTCACTCTTAGATTCAAAAATCAAGCTAATTGGGGTAGATCAGTAGGAAAAGGAGTGTTGAAGGTAGCTATGGATGAAGCTATTCCTAAGTACAAGTCTATCACTGAATCCCTCAAGCTCCTAGTTCCCAAACAAGACCATCTCGAATCATCTCTTGCTGCCTATGAAAGAAGACGCTCACCCCCACAACAACAAGAACAGATCAAGTCAGCTTCAATGTTTTGCGAAGCATGCAAAGGCACTGATCATTCTATGCTAGCCTGCAATGTTCTCTATGATGTTGTTCTAAGCAATGTTTATGGCCAAGGAGATAATGGTCAAATGGAAAATCTTAATGCTGTCAACACCATACCTGGTCAAGGATATTACAATCCGAATCAGAACATGAACCATCCTAGTTTTCAATACGGAAATCCTTCAGGAGCGGAAAACTCGTGACAACTTGGTTAAAATAATTAGCAACGAAGCCCACCAGGATTCCAGTATAATCAACAACAAAATTTCGAGAATCAAAGAAACTTTAGGGGTAACTTTCAGAACAAGAACTACAACAATTATCATAACAATTCTCAGTTACAGAATCCCTGCCAAGTCCCTTATCAGAACCAATAGCAAGGACAGCAAGCCAGTCACATCTCTACTAATGACAAGCTGTCGGCCATTGAGAAGATGTTACAGTCGCAGCAGACTATGATAGCTAATCAGCAAGCCCATCATAAGGCTATTGAATCTCAACTAGCTCAACTTGCAGCTAGCATGAAGCCACCCGCTGGAACCTTTACTGGCCAACAAAAAAATAATCATAAGCATCCTGAGCAACTAAAGGTTGTCCCCGCCAGGTCTGGAAAAGACTATTTTGATCATCCTATCAAGACACATATGGTTACTACAGACAAGGATGACTTTGTGATTGTCCAAGACTCTACAATACTTGAGTCTCAACTAAAAGGGCCAGTAATTGCTGATAAGATAGACAAGGAAAGTTCTGAAAATCCTATTGTTGCAGAAATAGAAACACCAGAGCTAGACATGCCAATATACAAGCCTCGCTCCCCTTTCCCTTCTCGTTTAAAGCAAACCAAGCTTGATACTCATTTTAACAAATTCAAGGAGGCTATGAAAAAGCTTCATGTTGATATACCCTTTCCAGATGCACTGGCTGAGATACCAGCCTGGACGAAGTACTTGAAGTCACTCTTGACAAGAAAATATATAACTAAAGAATACGAGACAGTCAAGTTAGTAACAACCACTTCAGATATTATTCAGAGAAAGATGCCAGAGAAGCAGAAAGATCCAGGATGTTTTGGGATTTCTTTCCATATTGGTGACTCTTCATGTAAGAAGGGTTTGGCTAATCTTGGTGCTAGCATCTCCATCATGCCACTTAGCCTTTGAAAAAGGTTAGGGTTTGCTGAACTGCTCCCAACTGGCATGACCATACATCTTGTGGATAACACTGTAACTCTGCTCTTGGGAATTATTGAGGATGTACCTGTCAAGGTAGGTAAAGATTCCTCTATTCTGTGACTTTGTCATTATGGACATAAAAGAAGACGCCAAATACCCTCTCATATTTGGCCGTTCGTTCCTTTCCACTGCAAGAGATCTGATTGATGTTGAAGTAGGAACCTTACTGCTCAGATTAGGTAAAGAGACTCTTGAGTTCAAAGTTTTCAAAAGTATGCGAAGACCAAGCATGCAAGAAGAAGTCTACTTGATTGATTGCATAGAGCAGATGTCACTCCCCACACAAGAGGATTATGAAGAAGAAGATCCTTTAGGAGTGGCTCTTACTAATCCAAATGCAGATAGTTCAGTTGACAAACAAGTGAAAAATTGTGTTCTCTACCTCGACACTGCTGGAGAAGATTCTGAAGCCAAATTTGAGGAACTCAAGGCTGTGAATGTTGGTGAAGAACCACGTGAGAAACCAGAAGCTATTGAAATGAAACCCCTACCCAATGGATTGAAGTACATGTTTTTAGATGACCTTAAGGTCTGCCTAGTCATCATAAATTCAGATCTAACAACAGAACAAGAAGATAAACTCTTGATGGAACTAAAGGAAAGGAGAAAAGCAATCAGTTACAAGATGAGTGATCTCACTGGGGTCAGTCAAGCACTTTTAATGCACAAAATCTCCATGATGGAAGACCACAAGACAACTGTCGAACATCAATGAAAGCTAAATCCAAATATGAAAGAAGTAGTCCACCGTGAAGTTATCAAATTGCTTACTACATGGATCATCTATCCTATATTTGACTCGCCATGGGTAAGTCCGATACATGCTGTCCCAAAGAAAGGTAGCACTACTATTATATGGAATGAAGATAATGAACTCATCCCCACACGAACCGTCACCGGGTAGAGGATGTGTATTGATTACAGAAAGTTGAACAAGGTGACACGTAAGGATAATTTCCCGATGCCTTTTCTTGATCAAGTCTTAGAGAGACTATCTCACCAAGAATATTTCTGCTATCTCGATGGTTACTTTGGATTCTATCAAATTCCTATACATCCAAATGACCAAGAGAAAACAACCTTTACTTGCCCATTTGGAACATATGCTTTTAGAAGAATGCTGTTCAGACTTTGTAATGCTACCACAACTTTCCAGTGTTGCATGTCATCTATATTCGCTGGTCTCACTGAAACTATCATGGAAGTTTTTATGAATTATTTTTTCGTATATGGAGATTCATACGACTCATGCCCGAAGCATCTCTCCCTTTTCCTCAAACGATGTGAAGAAGCACATCTTGTGTTAAACTGGGAGAAATGTCACTTTATGGTAAGGGAAGGCGTTGTCCTTGGCCATAGAGTCAGGAGTAAAGGGATCAAAGTAGACAGAGTGAAAATCAAAGTGATTTCCAAAATCGCTATCCTGACAAATGTAAGAGAGGTTCACACGTTCCTTAGTCATGCAGGCTTTTACAGACGGTTTATAAAGGATTTCTCCAAGATAATCAAGCCGATGATGAATTTGTTGCTAAAGGATGCTGATTTCCATTTTGACGAAGAATGTGTCAAGAGTTTCAACAACCTGAAGCATGTCCTTACAACAACACCCATCATCAAAGCTCCTGATTGGGATCACCCATTTGAAATTATGTGTGATGCCAGTGATTACGCTACGGGTGCTATTTTAGGCCAGTGTATAGAGAAGAAACATTATGTGATCTACTATGCATCAAAGACCCTCGATGAATCTTAGAGGAACTATGCAACTACTGAGAAGGAACTCATTGCAGTCGTGTATGCCTTTGAAAATTTTAGATCCTACCTCATTGGTTCTAAAGTCATTGTCTACACAGATCATGCCGCTATCTGTTACCTCCTGGAAAAGAAAGATGCAAAACCTATGTTGATCAGATGGATTCTCCTCTTGCAAGAATTCGATTTGGAGATACGAGATAAGAAAGGTACAAAGAATGTTGTGGCCGACCACCTCAATGGTATCCACACTATGGAAACTGAGAAGATCCCGATCAATGATTCTCTTCCAGACAAACAACTCATGAAAGTCTCAGAAGCTACCCCTTGGTACTCGGACTATGTGAACTACCTCGCCGCTGGTGTCATCCACCTTGAATGCGTCGAAAATGCACTGAAGAAATTCATGCATGATGTAAAGCAGTATCATTGGGGTGAACCGTACCTTTTCAAGCTCCGTGCTGATGGTCTATACATATGTTGTATCACTGAGGAAGAAGCCCAACTCATTTTAGAGCAATGTCACTCAGGCCCAGTTGGAGGCCATATGAGTTCTAAGAAAATTGCCTTGAAGGTTTTGCAATGTGGTTTCTTTTGGCCAACCATATCCAAGGATTCCTACAACTTTGTTCTAGCATGTGACAAATGTCAGAGAACATGTAACATCATGAAGAGAGAAGATATACCACTTAAACTATGGTAAGAAGTTGAGATTTTTGATGTTTGGGGAGTGGACTACATGGGTCCATTCCCATCCTCACATGGATTTTCCTACATCCTAGTCACGGTTGATTACGTCTCAAAATGGGTAGAGGCCATACCAACCATAACTAGCAATTCCAAACTAGTTATCAAGATGTTCAAAGATATCATTTTTCCTCATTTCAGAGTCACGCGCACTGTGATATCTGATGGAGGTTCTCATTTTCTGGAAAGAATCTTTGAAGCATTGTTAAGAAAATATGGTATAACACACAAGGTAGCTTCCCCCTACCATCCACAAATAAGTGGGTAGGTAGAGGTTTCTAACCATCAACTCAAGGCTATCTTAGAGAAGATAGTAGGCCACAACTAAAAAGATTGGTCAGTAAAAATCAATGACGCCTTGTGGGCCTACCGAACCGCTTTTAAGACTCCTCTTGGAACTACACCATTCCGATTAATCTATGGAAAGTCATGCCACCTACCTATAGAACTTGAACACTAAGCATGGTGGGCAATCAAACAACTAAATTTTGATACGAAGAAAGCGGGTGAAGCCAGGATTCTAAAACTTCAAGAGCTGGAAGAACTCCAGATGACAACTTATGAGAATGCACAAATCTACAAAGAACGCACCAAACTTTGGCATAATGGTCATCTGAAAAGGAAGGACATTCAAGTGGGAGACCAAGTTCTATTATTCAACTCAAGACTTAGGTTATTCTTTGGGAATCTCCGTTCTCACTAGTCTGGACCTTACATTGTCAAGAGCATCTACCCGCATGGTGCTTTTGTTCTATGGAATGAACAGTCGGGTGAATTTGTCGCCAATGGTCAATGCTTGAAGAGATATTTTACCTCAGCTGACGTAGGCACCGAAGCAATGGTGGATCTTACCAACCCAAATTACCCACCAAAAAATTGAAGTATCCACATTGAGCCATCGACATAAAATAAAGGCGCTTGTCGGGAGGCAACCAGATCAATAATTTTGTTTTTTCTTTTAATTTTGAACTAGAAAATGTCCTTAATTTTGTTTTTACTTTTCAAGAAAATTTTGCACTGAATAAAAATCACATCACGCAATGCTATCTTAATTTCTAATTAGTCTTCATTTTTGAGATTTTTAGATGGAGGATGCACGTTGATTGGAACACAACCACATCTAGTGAACCAACTGATGCAAATTTCCCCTCCATCTCAAATTTAGAGTTTGCTCGGGACGAGAAAATTTCTAAGTTAGGGGTGGAGGGTGGGTGGTACGTACTTTACCTTCCACTCGCTCCTATCTGTTTTAGACTTAAGATCTCATCGTTGCATTTTTGATCAAAATTTTCAAGATTTCAAAGAAATTGTATAGAAACTTGATGAAGTTTTGACACTTTTTGTTTCAATAAAATCCATTACCTAGTTGGATAGTTTCTCTCTCTATGCATTTTGAATCATTATACCCTCCTTATTTGAAGAAAATCCTCAAGAGGACCACTTTTTGAAATTAGCCTATTGATTGAAATCATCTTGTGAAGCTTATGAGTCCTAACATCATGATCCTTCTGCAAAAATGGCAAGTGTCTGTCGAACTGATAGGGATCTAACACGTCGTGCTTCCTAACTGACTAGTGGAACAATAGCATGGAATCTCCACCAGATCCTCATCAAGTCATTATTTGAGCAGAGTACGATAAAGAGAATGACCCGATGCACTGAATTGTAAATCAAGTTGCATTCTGATCTGAACTCTCTTCTACACTTCTTTCATCATCTTTGTACCCCTCCATCCATAAAAAAGAAACAAAAATAGCCAAAACAGTGCCAAACCCTAAATTTGGGGTGGCACTCCTCCTCTCTCTATATCCACTTCTTCCATACCCCTCGTTAATTAATAGGGGCATACCACCAAGAAAAGATGCCAATGTATACACAAAAAAATACAATCTCGTGTCGAATAGAGGATAGATTCACACAAAAAAATGCAATCAATGCAATTTCAACTTAATATTAGATCTCGATTCAAATAGAGGAGAGATATACTATTTCCTTCCATACCATCCTTCACTCCTTTTTGCACCTAAAGGCACAATGAATGCCTCCCCTATCCTGAAAAACACCAGTGTCGGATCAGGTGCACACTTGTTGTTCTACGGGTATCTCTGGACTCTTACAAATCTCTTATAAATGCTTGTTGTTGGAAAGAGTGAGGAGGAAGTGATGTTGGAAAACAAACTCAGGAACGAAGATATTGTAAGATGTGTTCAGTGATCTCAGGAAGTTGAGATGCTTAGTTATACTGAGCAGAATGGAAACAATCGTGATGTGAAGATGAGGCAACCATACGAGTTGAAAGTATTCATTTGCTGACTATTTCATAATTTATGTTACTCGAGGATGAGCAACATTTAAGTTTGGTATTTTGATCAGTCCACATTCATCATGTTTTTGAGTCACCATCGTGGGCCCAATTCGACTCGTTACATTCACTTTTATCCCCTAAATATTACAAATTGCAATCTTACTTTTTGACTAGGGTTTTTGTGATTTCACGCAGGTTGAGCAAGCCATGATGGAGATAGATCTTCAACTGGTACCACCATATTGTTGCATGCCCACCTTCACTCAAGTTGAGCAATCCATGATGGAGACAGATCTTCAACTGGGACCACCATCTTGTTGCAGGCCCACCTTCACTCAAGTCAAAACCCACCAACCCTAAATCCTCCATTAATAACCATCTCCATCAACCTTGTCAAACCCTAATAGTGGGGCCCACCCACTAGTTTTGGGCTCACCTTTCTTATCCCTTTAGACCTTCCATCATCCATCTCAACCATATGATCTCATATCAATGCTTCCTCATAGTTTTGACTACTCAGTCCTATTCAAACAGTCTTGGTCCTCTCGATTTGCATCCACATGGTTTCAACCCCTCACAATCATCCATTCGGTCTTGGGCTTTCTCCTATCCACCCGATCACCGATCAACGATCCCTATCCATCTAACCATTCGATCTGCCCTAACGGTTTGCACCTCTGACCCCTCTCACAGTCTCAAGACTGTGAGAGTCCTCACGGTCCCAAGACCGTGAGAACACCCATGACCCTGAAACCGTGAGGACCTGCACCAGCATCAATCTTCGATGACCTGCTTCCTCCGCCTTTCTTCCCTCCGTCGCCCTCGCCTGACCCAGCTCACAACACACCAACAACCACCCGTCGTCATCTCAAGCACGCAACAACAACCCTCTGGAACAACACCCGTCAACCACCTGCTCGCCGCCACCATCCTCTTCCTTCATCCCATTTGCACTGACACATGGGCCTACAACCCTAACCTCCCGCACCAACAACACCACCTGCTTCTCCTCTACACCACACTCGCCTACGACTTCACCTGCAACACCTCCTCACGGTTTGCAACCATGACCTGTACGATCGGTCTTTGAGACCGCGAGCGCCCTAGTGGTTTTGAGACCGCATGGACTGGAGAGACCGCTGGAGGGGAGACCACACAAGTGCCCAAAACTGATGAGCAAGCAAGAACGTTGGGCGAGACATCGAAGACCGATTGACGATCAGGGACCATTTGAAAGAGCAAGACTTCTAGGGATGTGTTCGGTTTCCAAACCGTGAACGAAGCCTCACGGTTTCCAAACCATGAAGAGGACTCACAATCCCATACTGTGAGAAGAACCAAACCGGTCCTCCTGAATTGGGAAGAAAATGCTAACAGGTCCAAACCATGTAAAACTTCACCCATGCCTATAAATAGGCCCATAAGGGTCCTCACTCAGGGGGGGAGATCGGAGACGCCGCCAGACTGCCTGAACACAGGCTCGACCCCTAGAAAGGGATCCCGAGATCCATCACTCTTCTCCACGATCCATCTACATGTATTCACGCCACATACACATCCAAAGGCTGCCTCTCCTTCTGTGAGCTAGAACGACGAGAAGAGAAGGAAGGTGGAGAGAGAAGGTCTTCCCCATATGCCGTGGTGTCCCTCTCTCTTCGTCCAGATCTGCTTTGACATGGCGTAGAAGACCACATCTTCACCAAGCTGCGACCATCTTTTGCATCATGCTCATGGTAGAATCTTCCCTCTCTCTTGTTCTTTTTGTTCCTCGCATCATGTGCGAGTAGTTCCTTTTCATTGGGGTGCGGGGACTAGCCTCGCTGCCCATGCTTACATGTATTTTCATTAAACATTCCATGGCATGTATATAACTTTTCATTTCGTTGTTAATCATTGATGTTTGCTTGTAGATTGATCACCTGCTTGCTTTTATCTTGTTCTTTCCTATGTTGCGAGGACTTTAATATGTAGGTTTAAATGTCAATTAATGCAGTTGACTCCTTGACTTGAAATAGAATGGGATTCCCTGAGGTCGTAAGTGTGTAATCCGTGAGGGTACGAGCCATCTAGCCCACAGTGACGCTTCTGTGTGCCTAAACATCCTAACGGAGGGCCGCAACTTCAGTTGGATATTAATATCTTCGGAACCATAAGTGCATGATCCATATGGAGACGAGAAATCTGATGCCTAGGGTGATGCTTACGTGAACCTAAACATCCCTCCGAGAGGGTTCACAGTAGTTCTTTTTGGATAGTTAGATCTTTCCTAGATGTTTGTGATCGGATAGGTTTGCATGTGTAGTGGTGGTGAAACCTGAGACCACACCAACAATCCTCATCATTAATCTTGATTCAACTTTAATCCTGTTCTTTACTTTCCTGCAATTAGTTTAATTAAACTCAAATCAAACTTTGTTCTAAATATTAGCCTTATTTGAACTAGACTAGACTAGCAACGATTCTTAAAAACATTGTCCCTTTGGATTCGATCCTTAACTATACTGTGATAAGACCCGTCCACTTGCGGGTGGTATTATTGCACAAGTTTTGGTTAAAAACTTTGGGATTTCAACCCCGAGTGAATTTGCTAGTGTGATAATAGACCATGTCAGTAAGATTTTGCATCAATCTTGTTAAGAGAATCCTTGTTGTTCAAATCAAAATAAGGACAACTAAAAACATGAAAGAAATCAACACAAGGCTTTATACCATGCCATAACTCATAGGGGGTTTTCTTTGAAGAGCCCATGAGTGAAAAACTAGTTTTGCAAAAAACATGAGGTGTTAATAACTTTGGCCCAAAACTTCTTGGGAGTATCATATTAGTATGGTCCTAGCCAGTTCTTGTAGCAACCTATTATTTCTCTCTACAATGCCATTTTGTTGAGGTGTATGAGGGGAAGAAAAGTTGTGCGAATAACCAAATTCATCATAAAAACTTTCAAACATGTCATTTTCAAATTCTCCCCCATGATCACTATGGATAGAAACAATTTGACAAGAAGCTTAGCTTTCAACTCATTTGTAGAAAGTAGAGAAAACAGAAAGAGTATCACTTTTTGAAACTAGAAATAAGGTTCAAGTATAGAAAGAGAAATCTTCGACAATCACGAGGCAATACTTTCTACCACAAAGCGATTGAGTTATCATAGGTCTAAATAATTCAATATGAAGAAGTTCAAGAGAGCTACCTTCATGTGCTTGTAAAACACTCATTCCATTCCATCTCCCCTACCAACTTTCTCAAAGAAGAAAAGGTTGAAGCAAGCTACTCTGAGTGAAGGTGAAACTATTGTTGTTCTTCATCAAGGTTTAAGAAGAGGTGAAGATATTCTTCAGGTGAAGGAAATGGGAAGGCTAAGATTAAAAAAGAGTGGAAAAGTTGAGTGATTTTGTCCACATAGAGCCCCTTTATCTCTCTTACTTACTAATTAAGACGTCCATATGAGTGAGATAAGATTTTTGTGAGAGAGATACTTCATTGTAATCTTGTGAAACCCTCAATCTTCTCTTTCCCCAACCCATTTCTTCAGGCAAAGTTGGTGAAATCTTATCCAAGTTGAAGGAGAAGGTGAAGGGTGAAGATCCTTGAGAAGAGTAGGTAATTCCTTCAAGGAGGAATATTTGCTGCAAGAAGGGGATCTCCTTGATGAAGGTGTCCAGTTCCTTGAAAAAATGGGTAAGCCCTTGTAGAGGTTGAAGGGTAAGCTCTTTTAGGGGTTGAAGGCTCTTGCTCAAAGGATATGTAAGTCCTTAAGGTTTATTGGATCCTTTTGTTCCTTAAAAAGGAAGGATAAGTATCGTTTCCCTGTAAAAGAAAGGTCTTGTTGTATGACTTACAATGGAATATTAGTATGCAATGGTTGCAAAATCCTAGAGCGTGACCTCTCTAGGTAGTGTATTGACTTTATTCTAGTTTGGATATTGGAACCACTCTGCATAGCTTGTTTTTTTTATCTCATTCAATATCTCTCATCCTTGCAATTTTTGTTTAGATTGCACATCATTCCATATTTGCTAATTTTATCTATTGAAGTAAATTGAAGGCCTAATGAATTTTGTGTAAGTGTTTTTAGCTCTATTCACCCCCCTCTAGAGACCTTTGATCCAACAAGTGATATCAGAGACACAGTCTTCTTCAACAATATCTCCTACAAGATGAGAAGATGAACGAAAAGCCTTTTAGGTTCTCTTAACTTGGAGGGAGGGTTCTTCATGAGACCTCCAATCTTTGATAGTAGAAACTTCCTCTATTAGAAGAAGGTAATGTAGTTATACTTGCAAGGGATGAGCTACAACAAGTAGAAAGTAGTCATCCTTCCCTACAAGGAGTACAACAGAGATGTTGCCACTTGGGATGAATCTACACTAAATAAGGCAGTTGAATGCAAAGGCCATAAGTATCATTTATGCAACCCTCACCCCTTCTGGTTCAATTGAGTCTCTTCTTGGGATACAACCCATTGTAACAAGCTTTGCATCACCTATGAAGGGACCAAGAAAGTCAAGGATTCTAAGATCTACATTCTCAGAGGTTGCCTTGAGAACTTCAAGATGGAAAAGAAGGAGAGAGTTGTAGATATGTACTCAAGACTCAACACCATCATCAATGGACTTTCTTCTTTGGGCCATCCTAGGGATAGAGGGACTATCAACTGTAAGATCCTTAGGTCTCTTCCCAAAAGGTGGGAATCTAAGGTGACTTCTATTGAAGAAATAAGAAGCTTTGGTGGCATTGCCACCGAAGATATCATTGGCAATCTTCAAGCATATGAGCCTAGACTTGACAAGAAATAGGAAGACAAAGTAAGAAGAGAAGGAGTCAAAGAAGATCAAAGATAGTGCACTCAAAGCTCAAGTGGATTCAATTGTTCTTCAACAACAACTTTCTTGCCAACCTACTCCTTCTTCGTCAAGTGAAGATGAAGCCCCTAGTGATCATGAAGCCAACTACTCCAAAGGGAAGCACTTCAAAGGAAAGCCCTCCATCTCCTATGCTCAAGATGATTTAGCTAGTCTTTTTTATACTTGTATTACTCCTATTGATGAGAATCACAAGTATAGAGATTCCTTGTAAAAATTCAATGTGGAATTCACACATATTAGTGGTGAATGTGTATCTAGTGATAAGAAATACGTCGACGAGCAGTAGCTTAGGTGGTCACAGCACGTGGCCCCTCATGAAGGGTCCCGAGTTCAAATCTCCATGGTGGTGCTATTTGAAATTGTTTCTCCCATACCACAGCTGACATCTGCGTGACTTAATGGGCTATGATCCTTATGGGATGGGGTTGAGCTCCCCATGTTGGGCTCGACGCAAGCCTTATGAGTATCCTGGCCTACCCAAAAAAAAGTGATAAGGAATACACATATACTTCCATCATCTCCTCCCTTTACTTCCCTAATTTTCCACCTCCTGTACACACTTACTTTACGTGTATGTACATCCATTAATGTTGAATTTATGCCCAAAAGTGTCGAGTATGAGTCTATTACTTAAAGGAAATAATTCCCTCAATGAAGTTCTAGATCACTCTACCAAATAAATTGGTACAAGTGGTTTTAGATATGTAGAGGAAGCTCCAAAGAGCAAGAGCAAGGGGAAGGGTAAGAAAAAGAGCAAGGGACCTCCTATCTTCCATGGAGAGTCATCCAGATCTAACAACCCTACGGTTTGTGCACATTGCAAGAGTGATGAACATTACTCTACTTATTGTCCTTACAAGGAAAAGGGGGCCAACTCAAAGATGAAATGGGTCCCCAAACTAACTCTAGATACTAAGGTTTGAGTTGGGCAGTGACATCTTCCTTTCTTGTAGGTAAAAGAAGAATGGATTGTTGATAGTGACTGCTCCAAGCATATGACCGGTGAGATAATCCATTTCAACAATTTCACAAAGAAGAAAAGAGGATCGGTGACCTTTGGTGACAAAAACAAAGGTAAAGTAATAGGTGAGGGGTGGGTGATTCACTATGCAACAAGAATGTACTTCTTATGGATGGCCTACATCACAATTTAATTAGTATTAGCCAATTATGTGATAATGGTTATCTTGTTTTATTTACCTTACTTGAATGCTTTCTTCTAGATTTCCTATCCTACAATGTTATATATATGGAAACTAAAAATGGAAACATTTATGTTAATTTTTTAATTCACTTAAGCCTATACTTGGTAGATGCCTCGTTGTTGATAAGAGTGATATATCTTTGTGGCACACCATAATATGCATCAATTAAGGAAGTTAAGAAAAAAGGAATTGGTCAAGGGACTTCATAAATTGGATTTTGAGAAGGATGAGGAATGCCCACATTACACACAAGGAAAGAAAACAAAATCCTCTTTAAATACAAAGGAGTCCTTAGTACCAAGCTAGGAGCATGAGAGGAAAAATTGGGATAAAGCCCAAGGGTCCTTATTTATAGTTGGGGATGTCCAGTAGACATTAGAAGCACTTAGGAATGAATTCTAGTCATTTGGGGTGTTGCAACATATCTATTTTTGATGTTTGTAACAATCCAATGACTAGAATCATTTTTTTGCACATTCTGTATAGTGCAGTCGGTTGAATTTCCATAAAGGTACTCAACCTATAGCACTATGCGACAAGCTAACTTTGAATTATGAGTCGATTTTATCCTAGATGAAACTCGACCGATGGCTTAAAATCAATTTTTTTTTGTGCAAAAGGGTCGGTTGATTTTATCCCAAGGTAATCTCGGCCGAACCTGGACATTTCCAAGACCCATCCTAGGTGTCGATGTAGTTTTTAAGAGGGAAACTCGGCCGATCAAATAACCTGTGATGCATTTTAGAAAATATCATTAAAGTGCTTAAACATTCAAATTAAGTGCTCTTGATTTTTTCTCATCTTAATTACAAGTCATAACATCAATAGAAATGATTACAAAATTGTCCTAAGTCATTTAGGACGTATTCCACAAAATTGCATTTGCATTGGCTTTGACTTGTATTGGATCAAGTTGGAACTTGATTGAATAGATCTTTTTCTTGTACCTAATTCCTAAAATCAATCTCAAATAGACATATTAGATACATATAAATCGAATGGTTAAATCATCATCAAAATATGCACAATGTATAAATGTTAGGTCAACACTCATGCACTGGCATATCAAGCATCAATAAAAATTGTCCTGATATTTTCTAGACGAGGATCAACCTCACCAAAAACTAGAGTAACTTGCACAATCATTTCTTCAAAAGTGACTCCATATTCTTTATTAAAGATACATAATGTATCTTCCATGTCATGTCTTACTTCAATTAAACATGCAAATACATCATAGAATCCTTAATCAACTTAGATCCCAAACAATGATCCACTTCTTCGATCCACTCTACAAATGTAATATGTATTCAAAACCCCATTTGTCCTAAATAACTTTAATAACCAACACATATTTGTAATCTACTAGAATGATCCCTATTATGATTTGTGGACAAGTCTTAAATTTATAACTCGAGCACTACCCCACAAGTATACATGTGTGTAGTATATTTGAGATCGTCCAAGGAGCAAGGATTTGTTAAAAACAAGAGTGATGAACTTCAATAATGTAGGCCTTTTTAAAAAGAGAGTTTTTATTATATTAACTAAGAAATTTAGAAGAAAACAAACTAAGATAGAAATCACTTGTATCAAGGATCAGATTGTATTGAGAATTCTGGAGAACATGGTTTCACATCATCATCACAACACCAAATTGGATTGGGGATTCTTGAGAACATGGTTTCACATCAACATCATAACAAGAAGAACAACAAAGTTCAACAATACTAGAAATAACACAATGGAGGTTTATATCCTACACCCACCTCTCGGTAGTATATAACAATCCTAACTTTATATACCATCATTACATCAAATTGGACTGGGGATTATTGAGAACATGGTTTTACATCAACATCATAACAAGAAGAACAATGGAGTTCAAGTTCAATAATACTAGAAATAATACAAGGGAGGTTTATATGCTACACCCACCTCTCAGAGAGAGAACAATTCTAACTTTATATACCACTCTCATGGATATAGCCTGATTCAAACATGAATCTTTATTCCTCAAAACATCCCAATCACTCTGATGGTCAAGGTAGTGTAGCTAAGATACATATCCTTACTCATGTGTATATCTTCCTAGATTATACAAAGAGCATAAATCATAAACACACAGTGATTATCAAAGCATGTAAGAAGAAATCAACACTGATAAATCTTAGAACAGTGAAACAACTAGCATTACATATGAAATTCACATTCGACAAAGTTATGACATGGGAGTTACTCCCCCACACCAAAGAATAGAAGATCTACTCATTCATGGCTGTAAAAAGTAGATACAAGCAGTAGAAAATAGTACTAGACATCATAAAATAAGAAAATAAACTTGGATGTTTGTGGAAGAAGTAGGAAAGAGCTGGAACTCTGACCAAGGAGTCAAAAATCCATCCTTGCTGTTAGAAACTCTCCAAAAATCTTCACTCTAGAGTGGAGAGAAGAGAACAATTGATATCCCTACTACAATTGTTGGAGAAGAAAGAAGAAGAAGTTTCCCTCCCGAGAAACCACCTTTTCCCCCCTTAGATGCCTCCAACTCCTCCTAGATCTTCTCTGCATTGGTTCTGCTCTAAAATTTCTGTAATAGTTTGTTCAAAATGATCCCGCTTGTATGTGAAAGTGTGGTATGTTTATCTTTTGACTTGAAAAGAAACTACAAGTAGTAAAATGTGTTGGCAAATAAAAACAAGTGTTACTTGTGGTTTCTGAAGTGGAGCTACCTTGATCAATGATGACACAATGCGTTAGTTGGCCAAGATGGTGTGTTTCTATAAGTAAGGGGACTTTAGAAAATTGTGATATGAGGAAACACAAGGTGTTGATTGCCAACATGGTGTGTTGTTGGGATTCAATAAATCTTGACTCTCTTAATCCAATTCCTGTACTCCAACATGGCATATTGATATCTAATCACTACATATTTATATCTAGACACGGCGTGTCGATATCTAAACATGGCGTGATGTTGACAATTTTAGCAACATTGATTTTTTGAATGTGTAGATGATTGAGGAATGTGTTTATGGATGATATAATGGTGTTTTTATCCCCATTTTGATGCCAAAATGTTGTACCTACAATCAAAACCATAGAGTAAGTAAAGATAACAATAAAGTGGAAAATTTAGCATGATTAAGAGTGGCTATGAGTGAAATTGATTTGGAAATGCAGCCAACAATGGTCCAAATGATAATATAAAATATGCACATCAAATCCCCCTAAACTTAAGCCATTGCTTGTCCTCAAGTAAAAAGAAACATAGATACATAGCTGAAGAAATAACATGGAACATACATCTTCTTAGTGTAATAGAAGAATTTAATCATAGCATGCCAATCATAGACAAGAAATTCCAAATAGGTCTAAATTCATTTTAATAACTTGATATTGAGAATTTAGTTAAAAAAAGGTGGTCAAATTACTTTGGAAAATCAATAAGATTGTAATGAATAGAGTTATGATGACAAGCCAAAACTGTAGTGAATATTCAACCAAATTCTTATGATTATAATGTAGAATAAAATTAAAATTTGGCTTGACATCAACAAATAAGTAATGAATCCTTCATAAGTATTAATAGTTTATCGTTAAGAGCTTTGGTTACGACACTCAGCTGCTAATGTAGGCTTAAACACATGTGGAATGTCGTTTGGGGTCTATTGACCCTCTTTTTGGCATAATTGCCTACCTTCATTGGTTTGGGAGTTTACATGGACAACTTAGCCATCTTTTGCAGTGATGTAGAAAAAAATTATCATGAGAAAACATATACACCTTTTAAACATGATTCGGGCCACACGTTGCCTCATAGTCTTAGTCTAGTCGAATCTTCAAAGAGTAGAAGGGTCATGCAGATAGGTGATTCAAAACTTGGAATTATTTTATTTGTGAAAGTTTTGATCATAGGGTGGTAGAAAACACACTAGCAGTTTGGCAATATCATCAAAACTGCTACACATGGCTGTAAAGTTGATTAATCCAAAGAATTTGAACCATTACATGCATTGAGCTAAGAGTGAGGAATATGAAAAAAATGCTAGAGAAAACATGGGAACATGAGTGATTGGCTAATTATTTTCATTAAGTTGTTGGATATACAGGCTAGGGTTCTTCAACTATTATCTTAATGAGTAAAATAGCATGACTAAAAAGGATTCAATTTTTAGCCAAATAAAAGCAAGTCTTTAGAGTCATGCTTAAATTTTACTTAAAAAGAAAGAAAAAAATAGAAAAGAAAAACAAATAATAAACTATAACTATCAGACAATTGCTCCCCCCTAAGCTTTAAATTTGGACTGTCCTCATTGTAGAAATCAAACTCAAAGAGAATTGCAATTGGGTGCATGTCATGGTGGATATGTCAAATGGAGGGCATGTGCTCTGATTTGAAGTTAGAAATTATTGTGCTAAGTATACAGCTCTTTGTCAATATATTTCTGATTTGGACATCAATGTTGTTTGTTCCTTCATTGTATTCTTCAAAATAATAATAATATGATTTGGGAATATTTTTCTCATAATCAAGAAATGTGCCAAGGTTGTGCAGAAAAATGGCATATAGCTTGCTTGAGGAGTCATCTTGTGGAGCATGTGCAAAATTCTTCTTTTGATATTCAACTCCATTATCTTCATTGGTAATCAAAACTTCTTATGATATTCTCTTTGATGGCGAAGAAGATTCTTCTATCATATTTCCAATCCTCAAAGTCACTGACTTGTATGTTTGTATAGGATTCATCTCTGGTTGACTAGACTATGAACCAGAAGGAGCCTTTAGATTGGCAAGATCTTGTTAAGAATTTTGATTCTCTAACATCATAGTATGAGTGAAAATTCCATCCACTTTAGAAGAAAGTTTCAAAAAAGTATCCTTTAACATCTGCCTTTGTTGATGAAACTCATCATTTTGCTGAATTTGAGTTGAGACAAAGGTCTCAAGCATGGAAACTAAATTCCTCTTAGCCTACAAATGTTGTTGTTGCATGATGAAGTTGCGGTTGGCATTGTTGTTGAGCCTCAATGGGTTATTTCCCATTTGGTAGTCAGTTTGATGATGCGGGTTTTTGACATTGTTATTGTTATGATAAGAGAAATTTGGTCGATCTCTCCAACCTGTATTGTAGGTGTTTGAGTAGGAGTTGTAGGGATGTTTGTTATTGAAATATCCTATGGAGTTGCAATATTGCACTACTATGGTGTCTCTTCAAATTGTGATGACATGGCAAAACATGAAGAAAGAATGTGTCGTACTGCTCCACATGCATGCAAATTAATTCAGTGGATTGGATGGGTTGAGTGCTTAGTTTGTCAAACTTTTGAGATAAAGATTCAACTTTGCTGTAATCAAGTCCACAACATCAATCATGTGTTTCTCAGATTGCTTTCCAAAAATAAAGCTTGAGGAAGAAGGTTGGATGCACCAATCATAAATTCATTGGAAATGAATAATTGCCTTGTCTTAAATAATGGCACATGCCTCCCTATATGATTTATTCATTAAAACACCATGTGTAGTAAAATAAATAGACATCCACATATTGTAGAATTTGTGTAACGACCCTCAAAATTTAGTCCCAAAAATTTTTGTTATTTAATAAAGGTGAAACCCTAAATTGAAAGAATCCATTTTTCATATGATGACTTAAGTACAGACCATGATTAATTCATATTTCAAAATGAGCTAAATGTGCCAAGTGGACCTTGAATTGAATCATTTACATCAATAATTAGTCATATTAATGTCATGTATAATGCGTGAAAACTTAACCCTAATTATGCAATGGTGACTAGTTGGAATTTAATGATAGTTTGGATCTGTATACATGCATAACGTGTCCCACATGTTGGTATATGAGTAGATATTATAATTATAGAGCTTTCCTCAGTTTTTGGTAATATAATTCCCTTGCAATGATTATTAATGTGTTAATTACCCTAAGTTACTAATAATGTAAAACACATGTTTCCCTAACTCATATCCAAAATCTAATTGAACAATTAGATTCCTCATGGTCGTATTAGCTTGCTCACCAAATTTGGTTACTTTTGGATAATCCTAAAGGCTCCAAATAGTATTAGGAAGGAAATAGGAGATAATGACATTTCATTGATTAATGAACTTGATAATCCCTGTGATTATCCTTCGTTTTTCCAAGATTCGGTATATTTGTGCGACACGCGCAGCTTGAGTGAACTGGGCCCTTTGTGAGCCGTTGGATGGGGATCTGAGGTCAGGGCCTTCATCCCCTACCTCCCGCAGTACCCGCGTGAGAAGGGAGAACAAAATCCCAATCTTCGGCCCACGATATCCCTCTCTCTCCTCAGCTATTCCTTGTTATCTCGACGCCAACAACCCCAGGAGATCTCCGCGATCCCAACGAGCCCTAGATCAACCCCTATAAGCGCCTAATGCAAAATCGCCCAAAAACCCTCTCCCCCAGTCCACGGCGCCGCCATCCCCAAGCCAGGTAGGTCCATCAGACCGAGATATAGATGCACAGAGAGTAACCAAGGGGTACAAAGGACCCTCCTCTGCCGCCAATTTGGATCGTGACTCACTGAAGAATTGCCAACGACTCAATCTTCTTCTTTGCAGCCGGCGAGCTCGAGCACGGAGCTTCGACCTTCTCAGTTCAATCAAACCTCCAGTAAGCATCCTTACACTCATCTTTAGCTATTTCTTTGGTCCTTAGCCCTCACAGTTCACCCCAACGCTGTACCTACAAGCTCAGTTTCAGGACGAAGAAATTCGACCTCCGATTACCCCTCCCAGCCACCTTTAAATGATGAAAACCAATCCCTAAGCCTCGTTACAATTTTGTGAAGATGATCTAATGCCTTTTCACCCCAATTTCCATTGTTTTTCTATTTCTTCAGTTTGAGCTCCATTGCTCTATTTTCCGACAGCCTCAGTGCTGGTTTCGAGTACAAGTGTTCATTTACACTCTGGTAGTTCTGTTCACTTCGGCTGGCCCTCACCAACTCAACGGAGGTGTCGTCTCACTATTGTCCTTCTCTTCTCTTGATTTTGGTTCTACACCTTTTGGTCGGCCATGGCGGGAGTCTATTCTTGAGCCCCTGACCACCATCTGGCCTCTTCAATAGGTCACTGAGACCGGAATCCCACAGGGACGCTACTTTCTAGTTCTTGCTTTCACTGAATCGAAGGTTTTGGGTCCCAAATTCCTCACTGATTCGAGTTCTCAGTTACAGTAATGATGGGGTAATCATACCAAGTGTTGATCTCTCTGATCTACCCTTCTATCGACTCGCATGAATGTCCCACATGTATGGGCATTTTAGTCTTTCTGTGCACAGTTGTGTTACATGGATTTATCTCAGCCTCTGATTGGTCAGAATATCTCTGATCTTTATAAAATCATAGAAAATAATCTAGAGCTCAAATGGGGACGATCCATATATGGTTTTTGATCAGTTTTTCGAGATCTATCACATGGTTATAGTTTCAGACCTAGACTCCCGATCTAATTTCCAAATTTAATTAGAGAAAGATACACCTATGTTAAGCATATGTAATTAATTCATAATTATGTTATTCACAGGATATTAGGACTGGGCATGACTTCATCTATCATTAGTATACCCCTTCAGGATCAGGTGAGTGGATCATGCACACTGAGCATAGTTCTAGGGTGATGGGTTTTTTTAATTTGTTTATTGGTTATGATTACTCAATAAAGTGCAACTATGCTATTATTCAATTTTTGCTTACGAAAACCATGCAAATGCTATGAATTTACATTTTCTACCGTTTTAATGAATATGTTTTCATTTTGAACATTATGAATCACTATCATGCTAATTGATCAAGAAATCATGATAACTATGTTCAAGTGTATTAAACCATGTATGTTGATATAGTCCCCTCAATCATGTTATGTGAGCCTTAATTGACCTTATGTGAGCCTTAATTGGCCTTATGAGCTCTGTGGGAGCATTATGTGAGCCTTAAATGGCCTTATGAGAATTGTGGGTGCAAATCAGGAGAGGGACTACATCAACTCAAGTAAAAACCATCTTATTATGAAATCACGTTAAATTAATCATGTTCTCATGCAATCATGTTAATTATGTTACATAATTATATTCCAAGTTATTTTCCTCATGTTATTTCAATTATAAACTATTTTCTTGTATAACTGCTCAATGCCACTCACATAGTTTTACGTTGCCTTGCATGGGCTGGGGACGAGATGTACGCAGACAAGGAGGAGAAGAAGTAGACTTCAAGGACGTCAGCTCAAGCTCAAGGATAGTTCGTGAATCCTACTTGGTGGGGTGCCATTCTAGATAGTTGTCTTTCCTTTTAGTTATGTTATGTTGGAGTTTCATCCTTTGAACCCTTTTATGTTGGACTTAGAGTCTTTTGTTTATGGCTTGTAATAAGGCACTCTGGTGGATATTTCTTTTATTCTATGGATTTTGCTTGGTCAATGATATCAGTTCATGATTTGTCATGATCTCCATTATGTACAATGCTTCCTCTATGGTTGTATTATTATTATTAGAAGGGAGGTCGTGACAAAATGGTATTAGAGAAATCCTAGAATGGCCACCATAGTAGGATCTTATGAGTCACTCCATGTGCTTATCTAAGTCTCCTTTCCTATTCCAGATGGCCCATAAGCGTCGCCCTGAGCATGACAAGTCACCCCCTCACTCTGGTGGAGAGAGTGATCATGACTTTGAGCACGAGGAGAACCCCCATGGAGAAGACCCTCCCCTATCATACAATATGTTGGTCAGAGCTTTATCTGATGCAATGGGAGGCTGTCATCAGAGGAGGAATGAAGTCACCTTAATAGACTTCCTCAAGGTGAAACCTAAGACGTTCGTGGGAGAGGAAGAGCTGGATGTTGTAGGTAAGGCTAAGGCCTGGATTCGCAACCTGGAGCATTGCTTCCATGACTTGGACTGTTCCGAGGAGTCACACGTCAGGTTCGGGACTCACATGCTTAGAGGACCAGCTCGCGTTTGGTGGGAGAACTTCCGTGACGCCAGAGACCCAAATGAAGAGATACTCACATGAGAGGAGTTTGTAGAAGCTTTCAAGGGCCACTATGTGTTAGAAGCGATGATGGACAAGAAGGAGTTAGAGTTCCTTCATCTTTGACAGCGTGGCGACATGACTGTCACCCAGTACGCAATGAAGTTTCGTATCCTCCAGAAGTACGGGACCGAGATGACTGAGTTGAAGCGAGCCAAGCAGTTCATTCAAGGTCTCAAGGATGATCTCAGCTACTCACTTTCTGGACGAGGCCACAAGACGATGCAGGAAGCCCTAGATGCGTTACTTGAGCTCGAGGATCACCCAGGGAGGACTTGGTAGAAGAACTCCCACAATGGACATCGTCACCATCACAACAACAACAATCGGGACCGACACCACAATGGTCACAAGAAGCGCAAGGCCCCTGAGAATCCCCCAGTTAGGGATGCATGCACCGAGTGTGGAAAATCCCATGCAGGACTGTGCAGGTTGGGCTTAGGTGTTTGCTTTTACTGCGGAGGAGAAGGGCACTTCAAGGACAAATGCCCTAAGTTAGCTGCAAAGAAAGGAGCAGATCAGAACCCTAACCTAGGTCCCCCAGAGAAAAGGAAAGCTAGAGTTTTTGCTATGGTGGATGATGAAGGTAAGATTTAGTTTTTGAATTACATTAACAACTCATGCACTCGTTAAGTTTTACCAGTCATGTTAGAAATAATGCAAAAGTTATCCATGTTAATACCATATCATGATTATGCTTAGTGTTGGCTTATGAAATGTTATGATCAGACAATAAGTTAGGGAACATATATGTGAAACCCTGAGGTGGGTAGTACTTTAATATGACATAAAAATTTTGAGGATGAAATTTCTATAAGGTGGGTAGGTTGTAACGACCCTCAAAATTTAGTCCCAAAATTTTTTGTTATTTAATAAAGGTGAAACCCTAAATTGAAAGAATCCATTTTTCATATGATGACTTAAGTACATACCATGCTTAATTCGTATTTCAAAATGAGCTAAATTTGCCAAGTAGACCTTGAATTGAATCAATTACATCAATAATTAGTCATATTAATGTCATGTATAATGCATGAAAACTTAACCCTAATTATGCAATGGTGACTAGTTCGGATTTAATAATAGTTTGGATCCGTATACATGTATAACGTGTCCCACATGTTGGTATATGAGTAGATATTATAATTATAGAGCTTCCCTCGATTTTTGGTAATAAAATTCCCTTGCAATGATTATTAATGTGTTAATTACCCTAAGTAACTAATAATGTAAAACACATGTTTCCCTAACTCATATCCAAAATTTAATTGAACAATTAGATTCCTCATGGTCGTATTAGCTTGCTCACCAAATTTGGTTACTTTTGGATAATCCTAAAGGCTCCAAATAGTATTAGGAAGGAAATAGGAGATAATGACATTTCATTTATTAATGAACTTGATAATCCCTGTGATTATCCTTCATTTTTCCAAGATTCGGGATATTTTTGCGTCACGTGCAGCTTGAGTGAACCGGGCCCTTTGTGAGCCGTTGGATGGGGATCTGAGGTCAGGGACTTCATCCCCTACCTCCTGCAGTACCCGCGCGAGAAGGGAGAACGGAATCTCGATCTTCGGCCCGCGATATCCCTCTCTCTCCTCAGCAGTTCCTTGTTATCTCGACGCCAACAACCCTGGGAGATCTCTGCGATCCCAGCGAGCCCTAGATCAACCCCTATAAGCGCCTAACGCAAAATTGCCGAAAAACCCTCTCCCCCAGTCCACGACGCCGCCATCCCCAAGCAGGTAGGTCCATCGGACCGAGATATAGCCGCACAGAGAGTAACCAAGGGGTACAAAGGACCCTACTCTACCGCCAATTTGGATCATGACTCACTGAAGAATTGCCAACGACTCAATCTTCTTCCTCGCAGACGGCGAGCTCGAGCACGTAGCTCCGGCCTTATCAGTTCAATCAAACCTCCAGTAAGCATCCTTACACTCGTCTTTAGCTATTTCTTTGGTCCTTAGCCCTCACGGTTCACCCCAACGCTGTACCTACAAGCTCAGTTTTAGGCCGGAGGAATTCGACCTCCGATTACCCCTCTCAGCCACCTTTAAATGATGAAAACCAATCCCTAAGCCTCGTTACAATTTCGTGAAGCTGATCTAATGCCTTTTCACCCCAATTTCCATTGTTTTGCTATTTCTTCAGTTTGAGCTCCATTGCTCTGTTTTCTGACAGCCTCAGTGTTGGTTTCGAGTACAAGTGTTCATTTACACTCTGGTAGTTCTGTTCACTTCGGCTGGCCCTCACCAACTCAACGGACGTGTCGTCTCACTGTTGTCCTTCACTTCTCTTGATTTTGGTTCTACACCTATTGGTCGGCCATGGAGGGAGTCTATTCTTGAGCCCCTAACCACCATCTGGCCTCTTCAATAGGTCACTGAGACCGGAATCCCACATGGACGCTACTTTCTAGTTCTTACTTTCACTGAATCGAAGGTTTTGGGTCCCAAATTCCTCACTGATTCGAGTTCTCAGTTACAGTAATGATGGGGTAATCATACTAGGTGTTGATCAATGTGATCTACCCTTCTATCGACTCGCATGAATGTCCCACATGTATGGGCAATTTAGTCTTTCTGTGCAAAGTTGTGTTACATGGATTTATCTCAGCCTCTGATTGGTAAGAATATCTCTTATCTTTATAAAATCATAAAAAATAATCTAGAGCTCAGATGGGGACGATCCATATATGGTTTTTGATCAGTTTTTCGAGATCTATCACATGGTACTAGTTTTAGACCTAGACTCATGATATAATTTCCAAATTTAATTAGAGAACGATACACCTATGTTAAGCATATGTAATTAATTCATAATTATGTTATTCACAAGATATTAGGACTGAACATGACTTCATCTATCATTAGTATACCCCTTCAGGATCAGGTGAGTGGATCATGCACACTGAGCATAATTCTAGGGTTATGGGTTTTTTTATTTGCTTATTGGTTATGATTACTCAATAAAGTGCAACTATGCTATTATTCAATTTATGCTTATGAAAATCATGAAAATGCTATGAATTTACATTTTCTACCGTTTTAATGAATATGCTTTCATTTTGAACATTATACATCAATGTCATTCTAATTGATCAAGAAATCATGATAACTATGTTCAAGTGTATTAAACCATGTATGTTGATATAGTCCCCTCAATCATGTTATGTGAGCCTTAATTGGCCTTATGAGCTCTGTGGGAGCATTATGTGAGCCTTAATTGGCCTTATGTGAGCCTTAAATGGCCTTATGAGCACTGTGGGTGCAAATTAGGAGAAGGACTACATCAACTCAAGTAAAAACCATCTTATTATGAAATCATGTTAAATTAATCATGTTCTCATGCAATCATGTTAATTATGTTACGTAATTATATTCCAAGTTATTTTCCTCATGTTATTTCAATTATAAACTATTTTCTTGTATAACTACTCAGTGCCACTCACATAGTTTTACGTTGCCTTGCATGGGCTGGGGACGAGATGTCCACAGACAAGGAGGAGAAGAAGTAGACTTCAAGGACGTCAGCTCAAGCTCAAGGATAGTTTGTGAATCCTACTTGGTGGGGTGCCATTCTAGATAGTTGTCTTTCCTTTTAGTTATGTTATGTTGGAGTTTCATCCTTTGAACCCTTTTATGTTGGACTTAGAGTCTTTTGTTTATGGATTGTAATAAGGCACTCTGGTGGATATTTCTTTTATTCTATGGATTTTGCTTGGTCAATGATATCAGTTCATGATTTGTCATGATCTCCATTATGTACAATGCTTCCTCTATGGTTGTATCATTATTATTAGAAGGGAGGTCGTGACAAATTGACATTAGCAATAGAAGCCAATTTCTTAAATCATGGTGTGGGCAAAGACATTGAAGGTCTTTGAACCTTTTCCATGTGTCATACAAGGTCTCTTCATTTTTTTGAGAAAAATTGATGAGCTGACTCAATTGTGCAGTCTTGTTTGGTGGAAAATATTTATCTAAGTAAACTTTGAGTACTTACTCCTGTCTATTGATGGAGTTTCTTAGCAAAGAATATAGCCACACCTTGGCTCTATCTCCAACAGAGAAGGGGAAAGTAAGAAGATAAGTTCACTGCTAGGAACATCATCTATCTTGACAATGCTTAAGTAATGCAAAAGTTCAACAATGTGGAAGTTCAGAGCCTCCATTGGTGTCCCTCCAAACCTATTTTGTTGTATCATCTGCATAATGGTGGGCCTGATTGAAAAAATATTTGCCTTAGTTCGTGTTATATTGATTGCCCCATTCATATTTATAGAAGTTGGAACAATGAAGTTTGTAAGGGGGCAATCGTCTTCCATGATTCTTCTTATTGAGTAGGACGTTCAAGTGAAGGTGGTGATAATGAAGGTATGAATGTTATGATTCCTCCAAATCTGATTGAGGTTCACTCCTCGACTTTTGAAGGCTTATAACATTATGCTCAATTTGGGGTCTAGAAATATGGAAGGTTCATGACCCCTTTTGTATTGCCTCATACAATCCTGCAAGTAAAGAAGGTCATTGAAGTACAAAAATGAAAATAAAAGATACAAAAATATGATACTGATTAAGATCATGATGAAAATTATGATGGATATGACATAGTGATGGTGTGATCTAGTCTCTTACTATTCAACACTTCTCACTCTAATAAAAATATCAATGCTCCCCAAAAAAAATGCCAAAAACTTGTTATGTAATGTGCAAAAGTCTTAAATTTATAACACGAGCACTACCTCACATGTATATGAGTTCCTGTAGCATATTTGAGGTTGTCTATGGAAAAGGCTTTGTTAAACTCAATAGTGATGAGCTTCAACAATCTAGATCTTTTTAACAAGAGATGTTTTGTAATGTTAACTAAGCAATTTAGAATAAACAAACTAAGAAAAAAAATGAATTTTATTAAAGATAAATTTGGATTTGGGATTCTTGAGAATAGGGTTTCAAATCCACATCATAACATGAAGAACAACAAATTATATCCTATACCTACCTCTCGGTAGTGTAGAACATTCCTAAGTTTGTAAACCACTCTCGTGGGTATACCCATATTCAGACTACAAACCTTTGTTTCTCATCACATCTCAGCCACTGTCCTAGTCAAGGTAGTGAAACTAAGGTACATCTCATTACTCCTGTGCATATCTTAACAGATTATACAAAGAGCATAAGTCAAACATAAAAAGTGGCAACAAAGCATGTAAGAAGAAATAAACAATGATGAGTCTTAGAATAGTGAAAAAACTAGCATTATATATGAGATTTGTTCTCAATAGAGTTATGACATAAGAGTTACTCCCCCATACCCAAGAAAAGGAGTCTACTCATCCATGACTATAGAAAGTAGATGCAAATAGTAGAAAATAGTACTAGATATCATAAAAGAAGAAAGTAAACTTGGATGTCTATGGAAGAAGTAGGAAAGAGTTGGAAATCATATCAAGGAGTCAAACTCCATTCTTTCTACTAGAAATTCTCTAGTAAGCTTCAATGTGGAGTGGAGAGAAGAGAATGAAGAAGATCCCTAATGCAATTGTTGGAGAAGAAAGAAGAATAAGAAGTTCCCCTCCTAAGAAACCACCTTTTCTCCCCTTAGACTCCAACTTCTCCTGGGTCTTCTCTACTTAGTTCTACTCCAAAATGTCTAATAGTCCATGGTAACTGTTCCAAGTTGATCCCATTCATACTTAAATGTGTGGGATGGTTTATCTTTTGACTGGAAAAGAAACTATAGGTAACATAGTGTTTTGGAAAGTCAAAACAACATGTTGCAGTTTTGAAGTGGAACTGCCTTGATCAACAATTACACATGTGTTGGTTGGCCAACATAGTGTGTTTCTACAAGTCAAAGAACTCTAGAAAATTCTGGAATGAGGAAACATGACGTATTACTAGGATTCAGTAACTCTCAACTTATCTGGATCCATTCTACACTACAACCCGACGTGTTGATATCTAAACATGGCGTATTGATATCTAGACATGTCATATTGATATATGAATATGACATGTTGCTAATAGTTTCACAACATTAATTTTCTAAATGTTTAGATGATTGGGAAATGTGTTGAAGGATGATATGATGGTGTTTCGCTCCCCAATTTGATGTCAAAATGTTGTACCTACAACCTAAATCATAGAGAAAGTAAAGATGACAATAAAGTGGAAAATAGAACATGATTTAGAGTGGTTATTGGGCAATATTGATTTGGAAATGCAACCAAAAGTGATCCAAAAAATGATATAAAATATGCACATCAATCCCCATGCAAGCCGTGGGACCTCTTTAGCTCTTCCCTTCCACCACTTCATTCACCAATCTAAATAGATATTCATGCATCTAAATAAGTACATGAAAACTATATTTCTTGCTTCAAGGCCCCTAGATATAGAAGAAACCCCAGAAGAAACCTCCCATGGTGATAAACATACATATTTATTGAACAAGCAGATGAAACTTTTTGAAAAAACATCAAGGGCCCAAATTGCCTCAACATTACTTTCCTATGATTCTCTCCCTACATGGTCACGAGTTTCATCATATCAATATTTAGGATAGCATGCTCAATTCAACCTAAGTTTACAAAAATGCATGGCTGTCTAGATTATGTCATATTTCTCCTAATATCTTGGTTAGGTACATAACCAATTTTCTCATACAACCCCAAATTTGGAGAAATGCTTGACTTATTTATAGCTATTATTGATGATGGAAAGAAAAGTAACCAACATTTATGTAAGATTCTGTGTAGGGAAATGAAAACTAATACTAAATGTGAATTGTTATGGTTGTAGGATGATTTGGGTGCAATGTTCCTTTGAAGGGAATAATACCTTGTATTCATCTATACTTTAGTCTTTTATCTTCCTACAGACCTAAATATTACCAGATACAAACTCCTCTATCTCACTTTATATTTATATATGTGGTAACTATTGACTTGAGAGTTATACATTGTCCATATTTTGACAATGACTTAGCCATTCCATTCATATGTATCTAATATGTTTGTTTGAGATAAATTTTAGGTATTAGGTACATGAAAAGGATCAAATTCATCAAGCCCTAGCTTGTCAAAGTTCAAGTCAAAGCAATGCAAATGTGCAATTTGGTAAATCACTCCAAACCACCTTTGAATATTTTTGTAATCATTTGTATTGATGATATGACTTGTAACTAATATGAAAAAGAATTAAGGACATAAAGTTCCATTTTTAAATAACTTAAAAATCATTTTGTAAAATTTATTACAAAAAATTTATCAGTAGAGTTTGAATATTGACCGATCAGTGATGGATTTTTTGAAATGATTGGATCGGTCGAGTTGTACACTCATAAAACCCGACCGACCAACTTTCTATACAAAGTTGATTTTAGCTGATCAGTTGAGTCACCCTAGGACAAACTCAACTGATAGTTTGAAAATTTTCTTTGTCGGATAGTGGATCGGTTGAGTTACCTTTATTGAAACTCGACTAAATACACTATATGGAAAACAAAAAAAAAGTGATTCCAACCATTGGAGAACTATTAGAAACCAAAATAGATCCTTTGGGACTTGTAAAATGTCTATTCTTTTTCTTAAGTGATCCCACAGTCAAAGGAACACCCCCAACTATAAATAGGACCTCTTCGAGTTCATTCAAAGGTTGCTCATTCATGCTATCCTTGGTCCTTACTGTAGTTGAGTGTGCTAAATGCCTTTGATCCCCTTTCTCTTTCTCATTTACAAATCTTTTCATGATTATGAGTGAGTTAGGAATGTTGTAAGAGAGCTACCTCATTGTTACCTTATAAAGATCTCCATCCTTCCATCTTCCCAATCCCCTTTCTCAATGAGCAAAGGTTGAAGTGATCTTCTCTAAGTGAAGGAGGAGTTGTTCTTCTTCTTTAAGGCTGAAGAAGGTGTGGAGATCTTCTCCAAGTGAAGGAGAAGGACATGGCAGAAGATCCAATGAGCTTGGTGGATAAATCCTCATGGCCGAAGACCTGTTGCAAGGAGGAGATGTCCTAGGAGAAGGAATCGACCTGCTTGCAAGAGTGGGTAAGACCTGTTGTGAGTTAGAATACTAGCTCTTGGATAGGTAAGCCCTTGGATGTAAGGTGGTCTTCGTGTATGTCTTATAATGTAATATAAGTATACATGGGTTACAAAGTCCTAGAGGTTTACCTCTCTAGGTAGTGGACTGACGATTTCCTAATTTGGAGATTAGAACCACTATAAACACCTTGTTTGACACATCTATAGGACCCAAATACTCCACGAAGATCAATTCTAAACTATTGATTCTACATCTAATGCTACTAAAAAAGTATAACTTAGAACCATCCTCATTTTTCTGTTTAACTATAGAAGGCTTATGCAATTTTGGATGGTCGTTGACCTATAAAATGTAAACATAGATTTCATGACCCTACTACTCATGGAGGAGGGATCTCATCAACAAGTGCATACATCTCACAAATAAATAGTTTACATAAATAGTGAGATGATGGCCCTCTCCCATGTACACTTATATGGCCTCCCTTCTCTTAGATCCTTTGGATAGATAAGCCCTTGGATGTAAGGTGCTTTGATACCATTTTGTAACACCCGAGCCCACTAAAGGCTCTAGCAGAGTTTCAAGAATGACGACCGGCCCCACAGACCACCACTAGCCTTTACTGCGTATTTTGTTCTCACTCATGTGCAATCCATGATAAACTTCCTGATTGGTCACCCATCCTAGTACTGCTCCAAGCTAAGCACGCTTAACTATGGAGTTCTTTAGTGATGGGATCCCTAAAAAGAGGTGCACCTTGGTAATATGGGTAGTCCAATCATTTCTTTTAAGATCATTTTATCCGAGGCATCAAATCCTGGGATGTTATAATCTCCCCCACTTAGACTTTTGACTTCCTCATCATGGCTTAACTATATAGCCTCATAACATTACCCCATTTCAGTGTAGACCCAAAATGGCCTGTGGACACCTAACTCCCGATCACGAAATTCCAGCATAAGTACCCCATTTCAGTGCAAACCCAAAATGGCATGCGGACACCCAACTCCTGATCACAGAATTCTAGCACAAGGGTGGCTACATCACCATAGACATCCCTTTCCAACTTGCCTGAACCACATGGCTCAAGACTGGCATGCCACATGCCCATCTGGGCCCAGACGTTACAACTTGTATGTTAAACTTGATATTCTTGAGAAAAATGAGAAAATTCATCTTGAGAGTATTGATTCCTTACAAGGCCAATTTTGTGACCTTGAGCTCTATTATAATGGAGTTGAAGTAGAGAATGGTGTCTTTTTGAAGAACATTTCCTCTCTTAAGAAAGATAACCAAAAGTGCCTTGATGAGCTTGAGTTACTTATAGCTAAAAATATAGAACTTAATCTTATTAGTGATGCTCAAAGAGATGAAAGAGATGTTTATCTCAAAGAAATTAAATTGCTTAAATATGAAAATGCTAGGCTTCTTGCTCAAGTTGATGACTTATCTTCTAGACATATTTTACCTACTAATGATGTTGCTTCTATTACTCTTGAAAAGGATTCTTATTTGACTAAAGCCCTCTGTTTAGAGGTCGACCTTGTTCATTTTATAGATGATCTTGCTAGTTTGTCTTCTACTTTTATCTCTCTTATCGATGACAATCATAGAATTAGAGACTCTCAATAGAAATTACTCAAAGGGAAGAACTCCCTAAATGAAATCCTTGATCACTCTACTAAACAAAGTGGTACTAGTGGTTTGATATTTGTAGGGGGAGATCCTATGGGAAAGAGTAAGGCCAAAGGTAAGAAAAAGAGTAAGGATCCTCCTTTCTTTCATGGAGAGTCTTCTGGCTCAAAGAATCCTATGATTTGTTCACATTGCAAGAGTGATGATCATTATTCCACTTAATGTCCATACAAGCCTAAGGGGGCCAACCCAAAGATGAAATGGGTCCCCAAGCTAACACTGGATCCCCGAGTTGAGTTGGGATCTAACATTCTCCTTTCTTGCAGGAAAAAGGAAAATGGATTGTTGATAGTGGATGTACAAAGCACATGACATGTGATATATGCAATTTCAACAATTTCACAAAGAATAAAAGAGGATTAGTTACTTTCGAGGACAATAAGAAAGGTAAGGTAAAAGGTGAGGGTGATGTAGGTGAATCCTTGTGCATCAAGAATGTTCTCTTTGTGGATGGCCTACATCAAAATTTAGTAAGTGTTAGTCAATTATGTGATAATGGTTACCTTGTGCTATTTACTTATTTTGAATACTTGCTTCTAGATTCCCTCACTTATAATGTCATATATAAGGGAACTAGGAATGGTATTGTTTATGTAATTGTGCTTGACTCTATTAATCATGTTGTGGGTAGATTCCTTGTAGTCAATTCTAATGATATTTCTCTTTGGCATCGCCGTCTAGGTCATGTAAATATGCATCAATTGAAGAAGTTGAGTAAAAAGGACTTGGTCAAGGGACTCCCCAAAATGGATTTTTAAAAGGATGATGACTGCCAACCTTGTACCCAAGGAAAGCAAACAAAGTCCTCCTTCAAATACAAAGGAGTCCTTAGTACCAAACATATTGATCTATTTGGAGCTATGATAACTCAATCGCTTCGTGGATCCAAGTATTGTCTTGTTATTGCCGATGATTTCTCTCAATATACTTGGACCTTGTTTCTCATTTATAAGGCAATACTCTTGATGTTTTCTCTAGCTTTTGCAAACAAGCTAAAAATGAAGCCTCTTTCTGCATTGTTTCTATCTATAGTGATCATGGGGGAGAATTTGAAAATGATCTTTTAAAACATTTTTGTGAAGAGTTCGGATATGCACATAAATTTTCTTCACCTCAATCACCTCAATGAAATGGGGTTGTAGAGAGGAAGAATGAGTCACTATAGGAAATGGCTAGGACCATGCATCTAGAGTGTGACACTTCAAAGAAGTTTTGGGCTGAAGCCGTTAGTACTTCGTGTTCTGTGTAAAACAAAGTTTTTATACATCCTTCTTTTAAAAAAATCCTATGAGCTATGGCGTGGTAGGAAGCTTTCTATCCAGTATTTGCACTTTTTTTGGGTGTCCTTATTTTGTTTTAAACACAAATAATTCTCTTGAGAAGTTTATTCTGAAATCGTACAAGGATTTCTTTCTTGGCTATAGCACTAATAGCAAGGATTATAGAGTGTATACTATTGATCTATCTAAAGTATAATAATCTATTAATGTCAAAATTTTTGAGACTAACCTCGCTATTTCCAAGGATAATGCTAATGATGATGTTGTAGATAAGGTAATTACTATATTAATAGAATTCAACATCACTCAAAAGGGAAAAGAGGTGGCTACTCAAGACAAAGAGATAGATGAAGAAAAGAAGGATCCAACCCCTGCTTTGCAAAGAATCATCCTAAAGAGCTAATCATAGGTGACCCCTTTGAAAGAGTGAAGATGCGGGCTGACTACAATAAAGATCAAGCCAAAAATGCTTTCATCTCACAACTCAAGCCAAAGAATGTCAAAAAATATCTTAGGGATGATTAGTGGATCCTAGCCATGCAGGAAGAACTGATGCATTTCAAGTAAAACAAAGTGTGGACTCTAGTTCCAAGACCATGTGACAGAAATATCATTGGAACTAAGTGGGTCTACCACAACAAGCTTTATGAAAGTGACAAGGTGGTAAAAAACAAATAAAGGTTAGTGGCTCAAGGCTACAACCAACATGAAGGTATAGATTTTGATGAAACATATGCACATGTAGCTAGACTTGAGTCAATTATAATTTCGCTTCCTTTTGCTAGTTATAAGAATTTCCTTCTATATCAAATGCATGTTAAAAATGCATTTTTGAATGGTACATTTGAGGAGGAAGTGTATGTTGCACAACCTTTGGGCTTGGAACATGGTAGCTTTCCTAACCATGTTTATCTATTGCAAAAAGCTCTATATGGTCTCAAACAAGCACCTCGAGCTTGGAATGAGAACCAAAAGAATTTTTTTAGATCATGGCTATATCATGGGCAAATCGATTCTACCATATTTCTGAAACACACTTCTAACAATTTTCTTATCATTCTAATTTCTATTGATTATATTATATTTGGCGGAACTAATCTTGATCTTTGTAAGGAGTTTAGTGATCTTATGCAGAGTGAGTTCAAGATGAGCATGATGGGGGAACTTACATTCTTCCTTGGCTTTCAAATTAAGAAAACAAAGTTCCCATCAAGCCAATGGAGTTTGATGAAGTTCACATTCTTTGTTTAGGCACGTTGTAAGAGAGCTACCTCATTGTTACCTTATAAAGCTCCCCATCCTTCCATCTTCCCAATCCCCTTTCTCAAAGAGCAAAGGCTGAAGTGATCTTATCCAAGTGAAGGAGGAGTTGTTGCTCTTCTTCAAGGCTGAAGAAGGTGTGAAGATCTTCTCCAAGTGAAGGAGAAGGACAAGGCGGAAGATCCAAGGAGCTTGGTTGGTAAATCCTCATTGCTGAACACTTGTTGCAAGGATGAGATGTCCTAGGAGAAGGAATCGAGCCGCTTGAGAGAGTGTGTAAGACCTGTTATGAGGTAGAAAACTAGCTTTTGGATAGGTAAACCCTAGGATGTAAGGTGGTCTTCTTGTATGTCTTAAACTGGAATATAAGTATACATGGGTTGCAAAGTCCTAGAGGCTGACCTCTTTAGGTAGTGGATTGATGGTCTCCTAGTTTGGAGATTGGAACCACTCTAAATACCTTGTCTAAGTGTTTGTTTCACACATCTATAGGATCCAAATACTACATGAAGATCAACTCTAAACTATCAATTCTACATCTAATGCTACTCAAAAAGTATAACTTTGAACCATCCTCATTTGTATGTTTAACTATAGATGGCTTATGAAATTTTAGATGGTGGTTGGCCTATAAAATGTAAAAATATATTTCATGAGCCTACTACTCATGGAGGAGGGATCTCATCAACAAATGCATACATCTCACACATAATAATTTACATAAATAGTGAGAATATATTTTAAATATAACAAAATTGTTACATTTGTATTTTCACTTTGAAGTAGATGAATGAATAGCTATTAGAAAATTTTAATTATAGAGTGATAAATTAAACAAAGTAAACCCAACCTATATTATAGTTTGATTTCAAAATTCTTTTGAGAAAATAATGCCCATAAATCCAACCTTTCACAATAAAAAAAGTTTTCCTTGACTATTATGTATGTTAAAATTTATGAAATTTTGAAAACAAAAATAATAAGAGTTATGTTTATATATACTCTCTATTGACTATTTGAATCAAGACAAAACATTAAATCTTGTAAACAAATAATACACATAACTAAATTCAAAATGTCATTTTTGTAATGTTATTGCAGTTTTTGGCTAACCAAGTACTTAACTCTATTCTTTCATCTTCACTACTACTATCTCCTTCTTATCATTATTATTATTATTATTATTTCTTATGACAATGAATCTGCTCGATGAAACCTCTCAAGTGGAAGCCACTCTATATTTACGTACCATACAAGCCTTAGGGTCCAACATTATTCCCTAATATGAACTATTAATAGTAGCTTGGCTTACCATGGGTGTAGCATGTTTAGACAAATGAAGGCTCAAAGCATCTTTCCAGAGGCCATGTTCCCTATGTAGATGTGAGAGGTGCATGATACATAAATAGGCATGAATAACTTAACAAGGAGATCCTACATATTGTATCCTCTGGAGTCCCATAATAGAAATTACAAGTACCACCATACTCTATAATTAATTCTTGATACTGAATCAAAAATAATAATGAATATCCATATAAACCTTATACATGGGTACCACCTTGCTTTCCAATTAATATTGGACTCCGAAAAATAGTAAGTGATATACTATTGTATGTTTGCATAATAATTGACCTACTTGTAGGGATCTCCATCTTACCAATCCATCTCAACATTCTATTAGTCTATGATTCATTTCCCTTTTCCATAATATATACCTAATGAAAATGTTTCTCCATTAGATTCTATTTTATAGTGTGTATGCCCTAGAAGACAACCAATTTAGGATTATTGTAATGATAGTTTGTGATTTTTATTTAGTGATGGACACAATCTCTTTTCATTTGGCTCTATGATATTTATGAACATGCCCTAAAAATTATTGGTTCAAAGCGGTGTGACATTAAGCATATGATTGAAAATGAGATCAAGTTGGATTATGAGAAAAGATTTCATAAATATCCCTACTCAAGTACCATTTCGTACTAGGACAAAACTAATACATTGAGAGTCATGTGACTAGTATGTATAGTCATTTATGATCGTATAATATGGATCATAGATATTGGATATATAGATAATCGCATAGGTATTTGTTCGATAATAACATTACTAAATTAACCCTCCTTGAGAGTGATTCGTGAATTTCTATATGATTGTCACAATTATCTATCAATGTGACAATGATCGTGTGATACTTTCATATAGATTCGCTACAACAGTTAAACAATGTGATCATGAAGAACATTTCAATAAATAGGTGTTTGGGTGTGTTGAGAGTCAAAGTGGACATTATGAGCAATGTAGATTGAATTTTCCCTCCTACATAATGGGAGAGTTATCCTAACCCTCTTGATGATTGAGACCAGAGAAATTTATGGTCATTATTACATTAGTTTATATGGGGTATTGAGCTTATATATCTTATGCTAGTCTATTCAAAGATCAAGGAAATTAGATTGAATGTAATGAGGATGACATGTCCATGACTTTGGTTCACTTTGGATATTTGTGACAAGGAGATCATAACACATAATATCATTAGTTGTGGAAGTTTTACTCAATAACAAACCAATCATACTACTTAGGTATCATTGTGTTTATAGACACCAATCATTTCTTGTAGGAATGGTGTATTAGATATCTAGATTCGTTACCAATGTGTTATAATTCCTACATGGTAAAAAAATTGAATAAAAGGATGTAATTGACATTATTGTAAACTTTACACTTAATCTTATCATCTAAAATTGAGATTGAGTACCTAGAGTTTGTATCATGACCAAATAAAATGTATTTGGGAAATCCTATAGGCTGAGCTTGCACTATAAAATTTCTAAAACTCACACCACACATGACTCATGGATTGTAACAATTCATGAGAAACATGATGGCAGTTAGAGGCTATCTCCATGAACCCTTACCCTAATACACATCTCCACTCACTACTATTGGGTCAACTCATAGATTTTACTTTTCACCTACCCCTCAAAATGCTCACCTTGAGTGCTACTCTGGATGCTCCTTCTCTAGACCTGGGCACATAATAATGTATATGTACTTGCACTAAAATCTAATTATAGTTGCTACATGTTGGTGAAACTTCTCCATATACTCAAATTGTTTATGGAGCTACATCTAACGATCTATTGAGAGTAACATTGCATGAAAATTTATATTAATGTGACACACATATCCTGATGGTAACATCCATTGAAATAAGCTTCCAATGCTTATAAAAGTGTCAATTGTTAATAGTATACAAATTGATTTATCCTTCCCTATTAGCCTAGTCACATGAAATGATATGATATAGACCACAAAGCTTAAATATGACCATCTACTTATTATGTTCCTACCTTAACATGATTCTAGAGGGGGTTCGGTTGTTGATCTACCACCTAGGACATTGGATGGTATTTAAACTCTTTTTCATCTTTGGGAAGAAAGCATTGCTGGACTTTCTAGAGTTTCGATCACTCTTCTTAAACTTTAGTTCACACATATTAGTGTCATATGCATTGTGTTGCCCAAAATAATTCTACATATAAACTCATAATAACAACCACTGTGATCCACCCTCTTCAATGTTGATTAATGATTGCATTATATATTGCACACTTTCCTATTTCTATTAAGGTGAACTTAGTGCACAATAGAAAAAGCAGATGAATTGTGCCTCATACTCATCCAATTGAAGGATATCATTGGTAAATGATTTATATTGTTGCATCTTATCTCCTATGAACCATGATTTATTTAATTTCTATAAAATCCATAATTTCATCCCAAGATGAAGTCTTTGATGACATATTCACCTCCACCATATTTGACTAATGCTTGACATTGACCTTTAGTAAGTGGATGGTTTGGTCAAGCTCTCGATTGTCTTATATCTTAATAAAATGGAACATATTCTCCAACACAGTGGAGGCTAGGATTCACAAGTCAGTAGTGCCAATGAATTTAGTTATGTCTGATTTCCACAATCTCAGTTTGGTAGTGCATCTTACATTAAAAGAATATCTAAGTCGATGATGGGGTCACTGTCCCTTTTCCCTAGAATATGAAACTGTTAGCTTCTTTGTAATATGAATGAGAGGAATGTAATCTTCTAATGTTCCATTCTTGGTATTAGGATTAGTGATTCTATAGTACTACCTTTCAGTTGGATCATTCCTTCTATAAAACACATGAAGAATAGAATCTCAAAGGTTCATGTCATATATCACAACTAGAATGAAGATATTTTTTTGGCATAAACAATAGAAAAAAATATTTTATCTATTGCAATTGATGTAGGAAAACCTATCTAATTAGTTTAAAATCAATATTTGAGTTAAAAACCAAATCAGCTGGAATTTTTGTAAAAAGAATATGAAAACTACTTACATACAAACATCCAAACCAGACTTGAGGAAGTGAATATGATTTAGTAACCTTAGATTTTTCTTTATATAGGGAGTATATACTTATTAACATAGTCAACATGAAATCATTTGACCAAGGAAACATCTGAACATGTCATCTGAAATCCTTTTTATCAACTTTTACAAGCCATAATAAGTCCCAAAAGTCCATGCTAGTAAATTTGTTATAGTAGAAACCATAACCAAAATTAATGAAAGTTGTCAAGAATCACATGATTGGATATGTTAGATGAGTAGTACTCCACTTTGCCTAAAATACTACCTATTGCAATACGATATCCTTTCTTTACATTGCTATTATTATCTCATTCAATTACCTACTTACTTTTATTTGAAAAGTAAAAAAGAGAGTGTTGAGATATTGGCTTAGTTAGTGGGGATCTTTATAGATAATGCAAACAACTCTTTCTATCTATACCCATAGAAGAACAACAAAACAAAAACTAATGTGCTTTATTTTATAACAAGTGAAAACTTCTATATATGCACTTACCACAATTATAAACATAAAAAAGAAGAGTTATAATTGGTCTCAATGATTAGATTACAAATGTGGGCTCATGTTTATCCATACTCGATCATGAGCCAATTATCAATATTCATGTAATCATCTATTTTTTCCCAAGTATGAAACCCGCTAAACTTGTACCTATCAACTAAAACATGTCTCATTATGAGAGCAGTTCCCACAATATGTCCAACATAATATATTCAAGGTACAAAGTTCTATACCTTTAATTGAACCCAAAAGAAATCTCCACTCCACCTCATACATGCCATGTGTAGTGATTGAGGATGTTGGAGTATATACATATGAGTCTTATACCTAGATACTAAGGGGTATACTTGGTTGTAACCAACCTATCCGGTCCAGGGTGAATAATATATATTAAACGCCCCCATACTAGTATGCACGTTGATAAAAGTAAATATAAGTATATATCTTAAGATAACGTACTCCTATAACATGTCTCCCATCATTCCACATATGAACCATACGGAAGACAATCCCTATGTCAAACATATCATAGTTGTATTCATTTCACCTTCACTTTTAGATTCAACACAAAAAGAATGAGTCCCGTATTTAATGGTTTGAATTCAATTCTTTTATTTTTTATTCATATTTCCATTTTAGTGAATATACACACTAAACCCAGTGTTTACACAAAAGATGGCAACTAGAATACAAGTTTTATATATGTCGTTAAGGTTTCCACTTCCTATATAAGGTCTATGCCAATGTTTGAACACTATCCCCATTAGTAAGCATAAGTTATAAGGGTAGTTCCTATCCTTCTATTGATGTTTAAGTTTTGACCTAACAAAGGCTACAAATATAATATCCAATGGATACATTTTTTTACATAAACAAGTATGTATATAGACATAAATTTTTTATTTATATTAGTATAGAGTTTTGTAACAAGTAACAGAATACCAAAATTTATCTTAAAGGCTATGGAAAATAAAAATCTATGAAAAATCAGAGTGTAGTGCTTGTAGAGTTTTGCAACAACTAATATAATATCAAAGTTACCTTGAAAGATTTGTGCTTCTTAAAAGTATGAAAACCATGTTCTAATAGAATTGTACACATTTATTTGGACTCATACTATGATTCCCAGCTTAGATTTTTTTAATATAAATTTTCTTGTCTTTTGATCTACACTTCAGGGTGACAATCAAATGCCACTGGACATATACATGTTTATTTGGCCTCACATTTTAGTTTTTGCCTCCTTTCTTTTGATATCGACTACTAGGGTGACCTAACATGAGAATTACTTATATTTTTCATGGGATTTTGTGTTTAACCTAATTTATTCTCCTTTACTACACTAGAACTTGTATATAAAATCAAAAGTTAGACATGAGACTATTCAAAAGTTTTTGTGACACGACATCTTCTTCTTAGTAATTGAATCGAGGGCCCTAGTGACATGATATCTTCTTCTTTATTTTCACTCAAAGTGATGCATTACACTTTCTACCTAGATATAGATCATCATGCAAGTATTCAACTCCTTCATCATATACCCATGTCCCTCCTCAAATACCCGTGTTATGAAAATTCTAAATTAAATTCCTTTCTCCATTTTTTTGGAAAATGGACAACATCTAGTAAAAGCTAAGGAATTTTTGTCGATCCATAATACTTGGATTTGTATATGTTAGTATTTATTTTTGAATAAAATTGATTTGGATGTTCTAGAAAACTTTTAATCATTTTTGTCCTGACTAGGCCAAGAAGCCATTCAAATCCTTGAGTGGTCAAATTGACCTCTGAGTTCCAGTGGGCTAGGGTGGTTTCATTGCAAGTGTGTCTGTTGTGAGCTTACTCAGGATCTATGAATATCAAGCATGTTACATCTAAAATTTTAACTTAACTTTTGATAAGTTGGTTCTTCTTGTGGGGGGGGGTTCTAGGTTTAGCTTGAGTGTTGATGATTGATCTGTGGTCATTGACAATCAACTTGTTGGGGGTCTATACCATTAAATGGTCTACTGACCTTACAAATATTGGATCGATGTTTAGGTACCAATTAATGATAACTTCTTTGGCATTAATAATCGTTTAAGAGGGCCACTATCACTGGCTGAATAGAGACCAAACTTTTGAAAGTTTGATAGCCACATTTGTAATAAGAAGGTAAAGTTGTAATTTATATTAGAGATTGTCAAATTTGGTAATAGAAATAGAGCTTAAGACCACTTGGTAACCACTATACCTAATATATCCCTAGAACTAGTACTATTTGTGACTGAAAGCAACTTAAGATTTTTTGATAGAAAGTAGGGAAGAACAACAAGAACATTGTAATATTGAGATAGCCAAAATAGAGTTTGTATCTAGTGGCATTATGTTCTATTTCATCCATAGTTTAGTGTATGATTCTAAATCAATTTAACAAATTGGGTTTCATTTCTACTCCCACTAGGGAGAAACTTTACACGTCTAGTGAAGCAAGAATGGGAATGGGATGTTTCAATTGAGATTAGTTTTTCTTTACAAGTCCATATAGGAGAACTAGGTTTGATCTCAAAAAAGGTTTTGAAACTTAAAGAGAGTATATAAACGAAAACTTGGAAAAATTGAATTAAAAGGTAAATATGTTTTGGGTTAAGATGAAATGGGAAATTGATGAATATTATGTACTAGAACACCTTAATGGATACAATTAATAGGTTTATGATTTATTTCAATTCTATAATGCCCAAACAATCTATATTATTTTTTAAGAAAGTGAAACTTGAAGGCACCAAACTAGTGGGGTTTGCCCTTATTTCACATAAATGAAAATCTTCATTGCTAGTTGCCACAATGTACATGTTTGTTTGTGAATATCATCTTATGATGATAATAAGGGTTTATATGAGAAATAAAACATGAGATGTATAACACTATAAAAATTCAATCCAAATGCACACAAAAATGCAATTAAATATGGAATTGTGAAATAATACGAGTAAATTATGTTTAAAATGTATAGTATAATGTAAATGTAATTAATTATATAATTTGTCATAGATGCATTGAACATCATGTAATATGTAGTGGATGTTTGTAGTGTGAAAATGGAGTGTGAATATGATTTGTAGATCCCATGATGATGCAGTCAAAGCACACCTCAGAGGACAAAGGGATCCCATATTTCATAGAAAGACCCCCACCTTATATTAAGTGTATTGAATATAAATTAGAGAGAAATCATAACTAGAAGTCATTTGGCACTTATAGTGAGAGGATTAACAACTGATACTCATTAGTTACCACGAAATGTTTTAATATTAATGGAATCACTTTAGTGGGAGGTTATAGGTTTAAGAGACTTGAAACTCCACATGAGTACCTAGGTTAGTGGAGATTTACATAATTCACCAACCAAATATTTGGCTACCATGGCCAAATATGAATGAACCCCTCTTAGACTAGAGAGATAGACTATAATTATTATGGTCCCAAGATTTACCCTAGGACTTGGATTGTGAGTCAATAACAAAGTTGTTAGGCTTTCACACGAGTGATACACCTCATATGAGTTTAAGGGCATATGTTCTATTAAAAAATGACTCAAAAGTTTATGTTGGGTTCAAATTTGATGTTTAACTGATTGACTTTTTATTTTTCTTATTTGATAAATGTCTTTCTTGAATGTTACTAAAATTCCTAGCTCATAATAATTTGTTTTTTCCTTGCAATGATTAACCTACTCTTATTTTTGCTTCTTCAATACTTCTATTATATTGCTTTCTACCTAGATCTAGTCAGATAGTGATTTTGATTCATTTATACAACATATTATACTCTACTAAAAAACATCTTTAGTTACCAAGAAATATTAAGTGGAAAATCTATAAAGTAGTCCATAGTATTAGATCTTGTCGAGGTGGTTGAACAATTAATTAAGTAGTAGTATATGAAGGGGTTTATTAATCACTCTATTCCTAAGAAATTGTGGATAATAGAGAGGATATATACCATAAATTGTATACCCTACTTCTATTTTTGGGGTTGTGTAACTGTAGTAGTCAATTTACTTTACAATATATTGCTTGGTACCTGAAGATGTAAGTACTATACGAAGATGTAACTTATTCATTCTAGTTGAGTGGGTGAGAGAGAGAGGATATTTATCATGTAAATTGTCTACTTCCTTATGTTGAGGGTTGTGAAGTTGTATCAATTAGTTTACTTTATAGCACAATCTAGGTCATAGTAACTCTAATAAATGTTTTATTTAGAATTCTAATGTCTGTAATTTGTTATGAAGTATAAGGAAAAGATACAAAAGTTTTATTATCTAATGTTGAATTGATGTATTAGTCTATTATCTCAACCTAACCCACCCTACTCCTTGGTTATAGGTTTGGGTTGTGTCACCTTCTATATTTGATCTATATGCTTAATAAAATATAGTTATTAAGAGGTAAATATAATCAACATGGTGTTATTTCTTTAAATCTATTATATTTTTAACATATACATATATGTGTGTATGTATATATGTATAATATTATATATAGAGTATGATAGGAAGAGATTGGGATTTAAAGACAAGAAGGACTATATCTGAGCATGACCCTACTACTCAGATGGAGTAGGACCAATGTGTGGCTCATGATATCCTTAGGATATATCTTGATGAGAATATGAGGCTTAAGGTGAGCGGAAATGGATAATCATCATTAGTAAAATTGAATTGATGTGATCCTCTAACCTTTTGAAGATACAAAAAAGTTTTATTGCACCATAAACATGACAAAGGATGACAAATGGGTAAGGAAATTAGATAAATCATTTCAATTAATAAATATACATGGGACAATAATAATAGATCACACCATATACCTATCAGTGTTCAGAAAAGTGCTATTCGGTGTACGGGCGGATGGGGCACTGAATAGAGTATATGCGGTATGCGGGAGTATATGCGGGAGTATATGCGGTTTTGGATTTTTTTAATAAATTAATATATCTATGTATATTTATATATCAGTCATATAGAATTATATATCACATTGAACAATTATATACAAGGGCAACATAGAATGATTAATTAGAAGAAAGGGAGCAGCAATATCATATAAATATTTAATTAGAAACAACAAAAATATCATATAAATTTCATTTCTTCGATCCATGTATGTGTGTTTGGAAAAGCGGTGATTAAGCGGCCGCATGAGCGGATAATCGGCCGCATAATCGGGCCTGGACCGATTATTGGTCTGCTTTGACATAAGCAGTGCGGTCCCCTGTCCGAACTGCTTAAGCGGCCGCACGGACCGATTTCCTGAACACTGATGCCTATTAAACTGAAATGTGAATTCTTGGAGGACGGTTATGGAATCCAAAAGGAGAGACATAATATAATCACATAGAAAGACTCCACTAATGAGTTTCCATGGAAAATATTATCTTTTGACATTCTTGAGTAGTAAGATTCACTATATAATTTATATGATGGACACAAGGCATCATGTTTGTGGGAGATCATGGAGCTCTATATACAAGGTTGGTTTAATTTTATCCATAGTTAGTCCCAAATGACATAGAGAAGTGTATAAGGTTGAGTCGAGTATGAACCTAAAGATTTTGAATAGTGTGTCTATAATAATTTAAGATATTGAGACAACCTATAAAAGTTTATCAAGATGGCACAATAGATTGAAGAATTAAAGAATAGTAAAAGCATTCAAATACTAGAGATAATATGCAAGACTTTTAGAGGACATTTAAGTTGTAGTGGTTGATTATTTAGAAAAACAAAAAGAGGTTTGGTTGATTTGGTGATTAGCTTCGGCCTACATGTAAGACATTGACCCAGGATTTCCCATAATCACATTTTGCTTGACCTAATTTCATGATTTTCTTGATTTTCCATAAGATACAATAATTACATTTTCTTATGCTTATGTACAAACAAGAATTAAATTCTTAATTGAATACACAAAATGCCTAATGGAATCGGATTGACACTAGATCTTGTTTTGTAGTAGCATCAGGTTGTGAAACCCTACGTTGAGCTTTGGTTTGGGCATGGATGGTAAAAATATAATACATGACATATATAGCATGATGTGATTATTTAATGATCCCTAATGAGATAATGAGGCACGTGTGTACTTGTAGATTTTATGTTGTGTGTAGAGATGCATTAGGGTTTCAATTGACTAATGTATGCATACATATCCATGATAGGGTTCTATGTTGCACATGTATGGCCAAAGAAGAGTTTAGCATACATTGTTTAAAGTTTTGATTTTATGGGTGATTGTGGTGGCTTCCTTGATCTTAGAAATTGGTTGAGTTGGACCCAACCAAGTTTATGAGAGAGAAGAAGATGAGATTTTTGATGTTGGGATCTTTTGGTGGCTATGGGATTCAAGAATGATTCAGTGAATCTAGGTAGGATATAGGTAGTATGAGCCAAGTTGGGCCTATTCTAGTCGAATTGTATGTCCATGCCCCAATTCATTTGTTGTTTGAAACATTAAGCTTTTGTTGCCCAATGGGGGTGAATTGGGTCCGATCTCTAAAATACAGTCATATGTGATGTTGTGTTGTTTAGTGGAGGCAATGGATGTGTCTGTCTGTTGGGCTATAAATTGCTAGAGACCCCCTCCATACTCATGCTAGAACCCTTTTCACCCTGTGCGAGGTGCTGGAGATCAAAGGAGCATTATGGAAGGTGATCTTGAGACCGATCCATCCTCCCTTGCCTTGGAGAGGGCTAATCCATGGTGGATCTTGGTGGAGAACCGACATTTAATGTTGGTGCCTTCTTTTTCCTTCTGTTCTTTATCTTCTTTCCTATTCCTTGGCTCCAGGTATGTCTATTATTGGCTAGATCAAGAGGATTCTTGATCTTCCTTCTTCTTATACCCTTATTTCCTAGTTCTTCGGATAGGAACAAGTTAGAAGATGATATTTTGAAGCTTGTCGATTTCACTATGCTTGTGGTGGAGCCATGAGGAGCTTGTTTAGATTTAGTTTAGAGGTTAGGAAGTGGAGGATGAGAATGTTTTGACATCTCATTGATGGTTCTAAAAAGAGCTCATCTGTAAGGAGGCGGGATCACCCCCTTACTAAAAATTTGAAGATTAGAACATCCATTCCAAACACACTCAAAGGTATGATGGAATAGGTGCAAAAAATTTAAACTTTAATAAATAGTATTCAAAACAACGAAAGTGTGGCAGTGGAATAAAAATAACTGACTATATTCAACTTTCATAAAAGATTACACAAGTAAATCAAAATATCCCATTAGGGTTCACAACAAGATTCAACAAAAACGGTCTAGATAGAGGGAAGTCTAAACTAATTCAAATCTTATCTCCGGAGCAACATCTCCAAGTGTGAGGTCTGCACCCAAAGCTATGTTCTCCTGGTTGAACTCAACAACCTATCCTAACCTGGGTTGTTGGGAGAGCACCCAGCAAAAGGGAAAGGAAAACAAAGTATGTGTCAACATTATGAACAAGTACAAGAGATAACTAAATAACATGAAACATAAAGATATTGAATCATCATAAGATGAGAAGGCCAAGAGAATGAGGCATAATCAAATAGATGCTTGCCATAACAAAAATATAACAAAAGAATTGCATGCATGATTAATATTGACTACTTCAACTAAGTAGGGTTGAGGCACCTACTGGACCTTCAACCTATAGGTGAGGGGAGAATTAATACATTCCCATTCACCTATAAAAATTTTATAGGGGAGAAATAACACATTCCCCAGGGGGAGAATAAGACATTCCCTGGGGCGAATTAACATGCCCTAACTATGGGTGGTTGTACATAAGTACTACTACTATAGCTAAATAGTCTAATAAAATCATCATGCTAGAAAAGAATCCATGAAAAGTAATAACATCACATAAGTAGAACACAGTAGTGGGGTACCAAGACCCAAGAAAGAATATCTCAAATCTGATTTTGAGGCTATTTGAATAAGAGAAGTATTAATAAAGAAAATAGGGTTCTTTTCAAGCCTCATTAGGGAAAATAGGGTTGGTTCAAAATTATCCCAACTTAGGGTGTAAGGAATGAACATACCTCTAATAAGATTTCAACTACCAACTTTCATCACTTTATTGAGTCCAAGATCAACTTTTCCTATTTCCAATGTATAACCATGTATTAGTGTAGGTTATATGAATTAATGTAAAGAAAATCCTTATTTTTTACTTTTTGAGAAAAATTCTCGATTTATACTCTAAAAATATCACCGTTGATCTTATTATGTTCCCCTAATGAAGAAAACATATTTTTATGTTAATTTTGGAGTTATGATGATTAAGATGGAAGTTTTCTGGATTTTATAAATTAAATTCATTTTACAAAAACCATCCATCATCAAACCATGAAATAAGACCTTGAAAATATTTTTATTAGATATATATTAATTTTAAAAATCCAAAACATATTTATTTGTCAAATTTGGATAAGCGGATTAGAAGATATGAATTTTTCAATACTGACCAATAGGAAATTGCCACATCATCAAACCGATCGAGATAATTGAAGAGAGAGGGAGAGGGAGAAAACATCATTTGACCCAAGATCAGGTTTGAAGTTGCATAGGTTACCAAACTAAATCTTCTAGAGAAGGTAAAACAACAAGAAACCAAAACCCTAGAAGAACATGGTAAAAAGAGATGGAAATCATCGATTTTAAACATAGAAGCATGAGTTTTAAGCATGTAGTAACCAATATATGAGAAGGGGGTTAAAAAGCTTGCCTCTGGGAATGTAAGAAGGTCCCAACAGAAAGTATCCTGAGATTATAAGGTTTGGTTGATCCAAGCCAAGCTCCTTTCTTGAGTAAAGATCACCTTCTCCACTTTAGAGGTGCAAACCCTAGCAAAAGAGCATGGAGATGAGATGTTTTAGGGTTCTAGGTGGAGTTTTACCATGGAAGGTCATGATTCCAACCTAGAAGAAGGTGAGAGGAATACTAACAGCCTGAAAACAGGGAATTAAAGGAGGATACTTACTAGTTTTGGGTCAATATCACCAAGGAGGAGCTTAAGAAATCTTAAATAGAGAAATTTGGAACCCTATGAGCCTTCTTCACCAAGGTAGGCACCCACTTTTACCTTGGGATAACAACTTCATGTCCAAACATATAAGGAATGATTATATAAGCTATAGGAAAGAGAAGAAGAGGATTTCTTCTTGGATTGGGAGGTGGGAAGGGGTAGGCATGGCTTTATAAAGAAGGGGGGCTAGCATGAGGTGTCTATGGGACTTTCCATGTGTCCTTAGGCTAAGGCTTCATGGCCATGCAAGAGGATAGCTCATAGAGACTTCTTGTATATCCAAGGTCTGTCCTAAAATCCCATGGAGGATTCTAGGCCTTCCCCACCATCCTCCAATCGAAGAAATAACCCCATTGGTTGATAGCTTTTAAAGATAAGCTCATTTATAAAGAGGGTAATCCCTATAATGCCCTTGGAGAGAAACACCTTCAAACCAAGGTGCAACCAAGTGCCCCATGGTTCAAACTCTCGATGATGGTAAGGGAATATCTAAGGATTAAAATTAAGGTGATTAATTTGCAAAGAAAACCTCCCAATTGGGTAAATTGCATAAAGTCCAGAATGTACCTAAAATTGCATAACTTGCACAAACAACATCCAAATCGAACCGAATATGAAACATAGGCTCATTTTATGTTTTCAAATCACATAAAAAGTTAGATTAAGGTATGTATCACTTAATTATGCTATTTAAGCTTTTTTAATACATTTAATCAAGGTTTAGGGTCTTGCACTTCTAAATTAATATACCATTGTTCTACTAAAATGGTGACTTTGCATTTTAGATCCTTAAATAAGATTTCACTGAGGTATTTGTGCATAAACCCTTATATTGGTACAATTAGTGAATAAATGTTCACTTAAACCACTATAAATTCTACTATTTCAGCGTCAAGACCAAAAAGGATAAAAATGATAGGAAAATATTGGGAAAGGGCCAAAAAGAGAATATGTTGATATTTCGGTATGTTACAACACTCCACCCCTTTAATAGGATTTTGTCCTCAAAATATAAAGAAAAGTGAGAAGGATTATTATGCAACATCTCATTACTAAACTCCCAGGTTGAATCCATTAAACTTCCACCAAAACTTTTACTAACTTAAACTCCTTGTTTTTGAACTACTTAACTTGGGAGTTCAGAATCTTCGCAAGCAACTCCACATAGATCAGGTTCTCATGGATCACCTAAAGGTTCCACTTTTATGATTTTATTAAAAAAATTGTATTATTAGAATTATATTCATTAGGATATCACATCATTATTATTCTTTTAGTTGTGTCATGTTATATTTACTTTGTTGCCAAAAGAGTTATATTTTATTATTATACACAAAGTCCTATATATTCCTTATTTATCTCATTAAGAGTTTTAGGGAAATCAGGGTTTACTCAATTATGTCAATATACTTGATTATTATCCTTAATAATTTGGATTTAGTCTTTGTTATCAACCAATGAAATTATAACTGATTGTTATTAAGAAATAAGACCTTTTATGAATTATTTTACAATTAATCCAAATAATGTCACATTAATGACTAATATCTATATTAAACATTATCACATTACCTTTGTTTACATTTATGTCATCATTAATAATTTTCTCATATTTATTCACTTATTATTATTGATTATGCACATTTATCTGAATCAATTACTTCTTATCCATATTGGAGTCATTATATGTATTTTAATGATCAAGGTGGGACATATTACGTATTAATGATTTTATTTAGATACCAAGGAATGTTTAGGTAATTAATTAGGTGTGTATTATAGAACAAGGTGATATGCATTTCATATTGATGACCTAATTAATCTATGATTAGGTGATTATATATCATTTATGTGTATTAAAGTATGTTATCTGATTATGACACCTAATGTCACTAAGTATTAACAATGTCATTAAGGATGTATAGGTTAAGGTTAGATGATTACACCTTATAGTTTAAGTTAACATGATCATTATTCTTCACCTATACCTTCTTAGGATGCATTAAGTCCAAGGTTAGATTATAATTATCTTTCCCATCATATCATTAGAATTTATGGGTTTATGACATGGTCAACATCATGCTTATCCACTATTAGTATTAAAATGTGAGTTACTCTTGTTATGTGCATTCGATATTCATTAGGGTTAAAACATATGAACTATTCATTAGATGATTGTTATATTTTCTTTTGGATACCAAGAAACATGTGGTTACAACTATAACTTGTTTGATCAACACTAAGGATTCAAGCACACTAACTTCCTAATTAGGGAGTCAGGGTTTCTAAAGTCAGAGTAGCTAGATTTTCATTACGTTACATGATTCTATCCCCTTGGAAAGGATTTCATCCTCAAAATATAACTACCCAAACATCATAAAACCAACTACTCTCCACTCCTTAAAAGGTTTGACCTACCAAGCCAAACTAATATAGAGGTAGAAGGGTGAGTCTAACTAAACCATATAAAAGATCCATCATGCTTCACTGCACACTCTGATTGCTTACTAAACACCAAACTTCAAAGTCTAGGCTCTAGGGATAACCATCCAAACATGTGGTTCTATGGGTCATAAGGATACTATATTGGGTATTCATCCTGAAACAAGTCATTACACCTGGAGACTAGTTCAACATATTAGGGTCCCTAAAGATAAATCATATAGATATCTAAGGCTACTATTGTCGAAAAGCATGCTATTTCAGACAATTCATATCAGCTCAGGCCAGGCCGGTATCATATGGATTCAAGAGTCCTCGTAAACCAAGCTAGTGGTGTGGAGGAATATCTTGACAGCCCCCAAACCCTGATCCTTTCTAGACACCTTTGCTTTCAACTTCATGTCATAGTAGCTGCTTAAAGGCCAAGCTAGACAACCTCAAGTTACTATGGTTACTATGCATCTTTTAGTTGTATTTTAGGAATCTATTCATCATTATTCTAATGTGAAACTATAGGATTCTAAATAACCCTTCATCATCTATTCATCAACTCTAGGGCAAACATGTCACTTAAAGGTAAGGCAAGTATTCTAACTAGGGAGACAAAATTGAAATAGTCAGATTCCGACTACCATGGGCTCTGATATCATTCTGGAAGGAGGCAGGATCATCCCCTTACTAAAAAAATTAAAGAATAGAACATCCATTACAAACACACTCAAAGGTATGTTAGAATATATGCAAAATTTTCAAATTTTAATAAATGGTATTCAAAACAACCAAAGTGTAGCAGCTGAATAAAAATAACTAAATATATTCAACTTTCATAAAAGATTACACAAGTACATCAAAATCTCCCATTAGGGTTTACAACAAGATAAACAAAAAGGATCTAGACAGAGGAAAGTCTAAACTACTTCAAATATTGTCTCCAAAGAAACATCTCCAAGTGCTAGGTCTGTGCCCAAAGTTATGTTCTCCTAGTTCAACTCAACAACTTGTCCTAACCTGGGTGGTTGGGAGAGCACCCAACAAAAGGGAAAGGAAAACAAAGTATGTGTCAACATTATGAACAAGTACAAGAGATAAGTAAATAACATGAAACATAAAGATATTGAATCATCATAAGATGAGAAGGCCAAGATAATGAGGCATAACCAAATAGATGCTTGCCATACCAAAAATATAACAAAAGAATTGCATGCATGATTAATATTGACTACTTTAACTAAGTGGGGTTGAGGCACCTACCAGACCTTCAACCTATAGGTGAGGGGAGAATTAATACATTCCCAGTCACCTATACAAATTTTATAGGGGAGAAATAACACATTCCCTAGGGGGAGAATAAGACGTTCCCCAGGGTGAATTAACATGCCCTAACTATGGGTGGTTGTACATAAGTACCACTACTATAGCTAAATAGTCTAATAAAATCATCATGCCAGAAAAAATTCCATGGAAAGTAATATCATCACATAAGTAGAACACAGTAGTGGGGTACCAAGACCCAAGAAAGAATATCTCAAATCTGATTTTGAGGCTATTTGAATAAGAGAAGTATTAATAAAGAAAATAGGGTTCTTTTCAAGCCTCATTAGGGAAAATAGGGTTGGTTCAAAATTATCCAAACTTAGGGTTTAAGGAATGCACATACCTCTCATAAGATTTCAACTACTAACTTTCATCACTTTATTGAGTCCAAGATCAACTTTTCCTATTTCCAATGTATAACCATGTATTAGTGTAGGTTATATGCATTAATGTAAAGAAAACCCTTATTTTTGACTTTTTGAGCAAAGCCTCGATTTATACTCTAAAAATATCACCATTGATCTTATTATGTTCTCCTAATGAAGAAAACATACTTTTATGTTAATTTTGGACTTATGATGATTAATATGTAATTTTTATGAATTTTATGCATTAAATTAATTTTACAAAAATCACCCTTTCGTCAAACCATGAAATCAGACATTGAAAATATTTTTATTAGATAGATGTTAATTTTCCAATTCCAAAACATATTTATTTGTTAAATTTGGGTAAGTGGATTAGAAGATATGAATTTTTCAATACTTACAAATAGGAAATTGCCACATCATCAAACTGATCGAGATAATTGTAGAGAGAGGGAGAGGGAGAAAACACCATTTGACCCAATATCAGGTTCAAAGTTGCATAGGTAACCATACTAGAGATTCTAGAGAAGGTAAAACAGCAAGAAACCAAAACCCTAGAAGAACATGGTAAAAAGAAATGGAAATCATCGATTTTAATCATAGAAGCATGAGTTTTAAACATGTAGTAACCAACATATGAGAAGGGGTTTAACAAAACTTGCCTCTATAAATGTAATAAGGTCCAAACAAAAAGGATCCCGAGATTAGAAGGTCTGTTTGCTCTAAGCCTAGCTCCTTTCTTGAGTAAATATCACCTTCTCCACTTTAGAGGTCAAACCCTAGCAAAAGAGCATGGAAATGAGATGTTTTATGGTTCTAGGTGGAGTTTTACCATGGAAGGTCATGGTTCTGACCTAAATAAGGTGGGAGGAATACTAAAATCATGAAAATAGGGAAGGAAATGAGGATACTTACTAGTTTTGGGTCAAAATCACCAAGGAGGAGCTTAAGAAATCCTAAATAGAGAAATTTGGAACCCTAGGAGCCTTCTTCACCAAGGTAGGCACCCTCTTTTACCTTGGGACAACAACTTCATGTCCAAACATAGAAGGAATTATTTTATAAGCTATATTAAAGAGAAGGAGAGGATTGCTTCTTGGATTGGGAGGTGGGAAGGGGTAGGCATGGCTTTATAAAGAACGGGGCAAGCATGAGGTGTCTATGGGACTTTCCATGTGTCCTTAGGCTAAGGCTTCATGGTCATGCAAGAGGATAGATCATAGAGACTTCTTGTATATCCAAGGTTTGTCCTAAAAGCCCATGGAGGATTCTAGGCCTTCCCCACCGTCCTCCAATCAAAGAAATAACCCCATTGGTTGATAGCTTTTAAAGATAAGCTCATTTATAAAGAGGGTAATCCCTATAATGCCCTTGGAGAGAAACACCTTCAAACCAAGGTGCAACCAGGTGCCCCATGGTTCAAAATCTCAAGAATGGTAAGGGAATATCTAAGGATTAATATTAAGGTGATAATTTGCAAAGAAAACCTCCCAATCAGGTAAATTGCATAAAAACCTCCCAATTGGGTAAATTGTATAAAGTCCAAAATGTACCTAAAATTGCATAACTTGCACAAACAACATCCAAATCGAACCAAATTTGAAAATTACGCTCATTTTGTGTTTTTGAATCACATAAGAAAGTTATATTAAGGTTTATAGCACTTGATTATGGTAGTTAATCTTGTTTAATAAATTTAATCAAGGTTTAGGGTCTTGCACTTCTAAATTAATATACCATTGTTCTACTAAAGTGGTGATTTTGTATTTTATATCCTTAAATAAGCTTTCACTAATGTATTAGTTCATAAACCCTTATATTGATACAATTAGTGAATAAATGTTCACTTAAACCTTTGTAAATTCCACTATTTAAGCATCAAGGCCAAAAAGGATAAAAATGATAGGAAAATATTGGGAAAGGGCCAAAAAGAGAATATGTCAAAGTTTCAGTATGTTACATCATCCTGATGAGAATCAAGGTGAGTTTCTTGCTCACCTCCTATTATATATACATGCAACAACTTACATCTATAAAAATCTGAGATTTAAGCAGTTTCTTGCTAAGTACCTCCGTTTAAGGCAAATACTCAACCTTCTTGAAGATTTCACATCTTTCTATATCGTGAATGCTTTTCCTTACTTACATGTACGTTCTAAAGATCTCTAATACACAAAATAGAACCCTAAATATTTTCCTTTTATCTAGTGGACGTTGCAATAATGATTAAAAGCTTTAAATAGTAATGAATCTAACTTTCCCCACTCTAAGGCATATTCTAAGACTAGAACAATCAATACCTGAAACCACCTATGATTCTGAGCTGAATTCATATGGGGGATAAATGACTCCTTCATCCTAATAGTTTTATTCTTTCTTAAGTGTATGAATAATTAGGGATTTAACTTTTATCTTTGTTATTGTTTACTTATCACTCTTACCTTGGATGGTTCAAATAAAGAGATTCAAATTATGTCATATTTATAATTGAGATTACATGTGATTCATAATTTGAAGGGTTCAAATGAATGTTAATGCCTTAAAAACAAAGCTTGATCTAGTGTAATATGTAAGAGGATGTAGAAATTTTTTCTACACTTAACTTGGGTAAAATAATAGATATAAGGTCATATAATACATGTACATGGTAGTACATGATGTGATCTAGACAAAGAATGTGTTAACGAGGGTGGTCTCGAAATCTTTAAATAAATATGATGTTTTACTTAAAGAGCGCAATCTTATAAAGAATTAGCTGCATAATGGGTCCTTCCATATGAAGGCTCTATGATTTTCTTGTTTTGTATTCACACAATATTTTATAAAATGGTGAGAATGATGTAAAACTACAACATTATAATATGTACCTTCAGATAAAGGACTATACATATACATGTAGACCTGAATCCTTGATATGGTAGTCTTATAGGAAATTCTATGGAATTTCCATAATGAGTTAATAGCAAGGTCCAATGGGTAATGTTAATTTCTAGCATGAAAAAAATATAGTGAGGAGATCGAACACAATGTGGAACGCTTAAAGTTAATAATATAAATGTCCCCATTTATGTGATAACTCGATTTCAATATTAAGATACACTATATGATCATATGTAGGCCTCTAAAAAGAAAAACAAGTATCCTTAGTTTCCTTAGAACTTGATGATTTTGGAGATGTATGCAAAGTGATACTATTCCTTAATGATATCCTTACACACAATGATGGCATATTGTTTTATATATTATACTTTCATTAAGTGATAATTAATGGAAATTCCTAATCATGAGAAAATATCCTAATTTGTGTTCTAGCATTCAATATCAAACATGAATGATGGAAAGATAGATAGATGATGATGAGGCCTTGCTTAAGGCAATGTTGAGAAATTATGGCATAAGGAGTCATGTGGCCTATATGATAAGCTCAAGGAGAAGCTCCAAAAGTTGAGTGATGATTAAGGATATGTGTCCTAATCCAAGTATTGAATAGATATTTAGAAATACATAACATTATATGTTTATTATAATATAGGTACTTCTGTTTTATGCTCATATTATATGATGTTTACTCTTAGTCTACTTAATACATATTTCACACATGATATTGATGAGCCACACATCTCCAGTTGTGTTAAAGTTTTCTATGAATTGATTCCAAAAGATGAGCGACTGGACTAATTAATAGAGTGAAAAATATATCATGTTGTGTATGTGTAAATAAGTGAAAACCACCTCTCTACTAAAAATTTGAACAATAGAACTTCCAGTCCAAACACACTCAGAAGGTATGATGGAGTGGGTGTAAAATTTTCAAATCTTTATATAATAGTAACAAAAGACCAAAGTATAGCAGCAGAATGAAAACATGACTATATTCAATTATAAAAAAAGGGTTACAAACTTACATCACAAGGATCCATGTAGAGGAAATCTAAACCACCTCAAGATTGTCTCCAAGATTTAACTTCACGATCTATGTCCAGGTCAACATGTCAAGTCATCCAAGTCCTCCACCTAGGGTTGGAATCATACCCCAGCAAAAGAGAAACAATAGGAGACATCAGTAAAGGCTAGTATGTACATACTAAAAAGAAAATTGAGCAATTTATAAAGAATAAGGGACATCAAAATAAAAGGCTTCCCAAGCAAGAGATAAGGACTACCCACATGGGCATAAAAGAAGAGAAACATCATAACATGATAAAAGAGGATACTTTCCATAAACAAACAATAAAGATTGTGCAATACTGGAAAATACAGAAAGTAGGGCACACACCCCAAAATCAACATCAATAACTTGCATGCATATGAGATAAACATAGCCCTAGAACAATATAAACACGATTGGCGGCCAACTATCATAAAGTTGAAACCTGATAGAGAAAGAAATACTGCCAATCTCCCAAATATATATAAAATGGGTCAAGGCACACATCTTGCCCTGGGTACGAAGTTCCTTGCCATCCCAAAAAGAGCAGGGAATATCACATCTGCTATAAACAAAACCAATGCAATTACACTACTCTAGTGCTACTGAATCACATAGCATGTATAATGTAGAGGCAAGTAGAAAGTATAGTCAGAATATGCAATGTTGCCATCACACAATGGACAACTAAAATAAATAAACATCCACTTCAAAGTGGGCACATATCATTATATAAGACCAACATGCACCAAGGCATATGATAAGATATCAAGAAAATATCCAAGTCCATAACAAGCAAGATAGTTCACAAGAAACATGATAACAAGAGATAACAACAATGTGTATAGGCTATTGTCCATAGGACCAAGAGAAAGACAAAATATAGGTGAATTGCTCAATAAAGAATAATCGGGGAAACAACATACCTCAACTTCAGAGTCCAAAGTCACATATAGGTCCAAGCCTAGGCATCCAAAGAACATATTAAGCATATATGTGGAATTAGGGTTAGGTTTCCATTAATTATTCAAAACCCTAAAAATCGCCTTTTTATTATTGGAGAATTAGGTTTCCAAAACTATGCCATATTTTAGTATATGTCATAAGGAGTCCAAAACATATTTTATTATATTTTTCTGACTTATATATAATTAGTTATGTATTTTAGAAGTTAATTCATCATTAATTAGATTCATTGAGAACACATGTTATTAAAAATTAGATTTAACCCTCAAAACTGATATCATTAGAAAGCCCTTATTTTTCTTATTTCAGAACATATTTTATTTTATGTTTCTGAGACATAAATAATTAGTTATGGATTTTTGAAATTCGGCCAATCAGAGAGCACAGAAAATCCACGTCAGTGTTTTTCAAATGAGAGACTGAGAGAGAGAGAGAGAGAGAGAGAGAGAGAGAGAGTGCGAGGTGCTGAGTTGTCCCAATGGGTGTTGGCCAACCTGTCTGGCCCCATTAGCCAACCTGGCACTCGACTCAAACAAAGGAAACCAGGGGCTGAAAGACAATTTTGCCCCCACCAAAAAACAAAACAAGAAAGGGAAACAAAGGGCAGGCGGGTGATTTTCGATGGGGTCATCTTCCCCAAAGCGAGCGCGTCGTGGCTGCAAGCAACCTGGCTACTACTTGGTGCAAGATTGGGCAAATCTGAAACATGGCACAATTCAAAAAAATGAAGGTACCGAAACAGAGCCTAAGGCAAAACGAACTCACCATGGAAGAGAATCGGAATAATCACGGTGTCCACGACCCACACAGGCCGCCGCAAGACAAGAGGGTACTTGATCGACAAGGATCCATAGCTCTCCAATGAGGCCAATTGTGGTGTGAGGAGGGATCCTGGAGTTCTGACGGAGCTGAGGGAACCCAAAAATATAAGCAGGGTGCGATAAGGAAGCATCTGCAAAAACCATGGAGAAGAAGGAAATTGGGGGTTCCTTTTATAGGCCACGATAGAGGTGGTGCTAGGGGTTTGGTTGAGTGGAATCATAAGAGGAATACAATGCCGAAGAAATTTCATGGAAAGACCATCTGTAGCGAGAGAAAACAACAAAAGAATCATCACAAAACCTGGTGGCCAACAGAGGTCTCCTACTCGGGGTTGAAGATAACCCTAGTGCCATCTGATCAAGATCGAATGGGCTAGTCAGATCCCCTACATCCAAGTTCAGCATGACAGAAATCAAAAGGCCAAACCTTATCAAAAAGGAAATCGGAATAAAGTGAGATATTGAACTATTCATTTTTTTTTCTCTTTTTTCAATTAAGGGTCCAAAAATTATCCAAATTAAGTGAAATTTGGAACAAAAGCCAATTAAGGCATCTAGATTCTGATTATGCACTTATTTTTGCCCTTTGGAAACTTTTAATGGGTTAAATAAATCAAATCTCATTTTCTCTTTCCTCCTTCATTAATGGCATTAGGATTATCCAATTTTGATGAAACTTGACCCAAAAGTCATATTTAATGTGTTGGATATGATTTTTCCACCAATTTTACATATTGGAGTTGTTTGAGCATTTATTTAATATTTTGAAGGTTCTACACACTCTCTCTCTCCTTATTTCACCTTTTAGGCAAACTTTCTCCAAATTGGATGAAAATATACCCAAAGGCTATATTTATTATGTATATTACGAATCTAAGATTATTTTCCTCTTTTGGAGTTATATATTATTTTATTTGATATCTTTAGGGAAAACTCAAATCTTCTTTTCTAATTTGAGTTAAATGAATTATTATTATGTGAATAATGTGAAACTTGACTCCCAAGGTAATTGGGACCCAAGGAACACGGTTTTAAACTTTGATTTCACTTTTGGAATTTCTTATTATGATATATGTGTTGGGTTTTAGGGGAGACAGAGAAGGCAGAGGAAACAAAAAAATTTCTCCCCCAACCCATACCGAGGAAACGCGTCAACGTCTATATAATAGGAAATGATGGTTTGCGGAATCATACCTTGTCCCGAGGCTTGCTCGGAGACAATACCTCACGCAATGCGCGATCTTCAACTCCAGACTTTGACGGTGTCTGTGCAGCTCCTGGTCGCACCGGGACTGACAACTCCTACTCGAACTGGACTGTCAGATGACAATTGTCCTCCTAAGCGGCAGTGTCCTCCCGCCTCTGTAGTAGTCCACACGGACCACCTGGAACTCCACACTCCTTGTCCTACAAGGAAGTGGAAGGAGTCGCACCCTCCTGTTGACGTACTAGTCGCCAACACGCTCTCCTGCCTCCTATTGCAACTACAGTTGTCCTTCCCTTGCTGCACCTCCCTTTTGCGGGAAGCACTTGCTCGGGCTCTCTCACGGTTACCAAAACCAGAGAGAATGACAACTTGCAGAGCAACTGGTTGCACTGAGCTGTACTGAGAAGCCCCCAAATACCCCCTATATATATAGGAGAGTCATGGGACAGGGTTCTCCATCCCGGGCAATGCGGGACTAAAAGCAGGAGTAGAAGGGTTCGAGATTTTCCACAAAAAGCAACCACCTCGCAACCTGAACCGATCGGTTCACAAGTGAACAGGTCGGTTGGGGACCTGAACCGGTCGGTTGGAGCACCAACTGATCGGTTGGGACCCATGAGCCGATCGGTTCACTTCTGAACCGGTCGGTTCGTGGTCCTGGTCGGTTCCCGATTGACTTTCCTTGTTTCTTTCAAATCGGTATCGAATACCAATCCTATTTCCAATCAAATTGGAATTGAAACGAAAGGGAAATTCTCACCAATCCTACTTTCCCAAGTTTCTCGATTGCATTAGTTGAACCGATCGGTTCAACACTTGAACCGGTCATTTCACTCTGTGCATGAGCCGATCGGTTCAACAATTGAACCGACCAGTTCAGCAACCTCAGCCGACCAGTTCATCACATGAACCGACCGGTTGGGAGTGCAGGTTGTGCAGAATCAGTCAAATGCGATTTCAATCAATCTGATACTCCAATCAATGCGTCCAACACCTTGAACCATACGATATTGAGCCATCGACTGATTGAGTGTTTAATTGAACTACTAAACTCCTTTAGTAATCAATCTAAACATTGCTTGTGGACAAAACTCCTCTTCCAGGTTAAATCCTATGTGTGTGACCCTGCAGGTCCATTTCACGTTGGCAGTGAAAGTTCATAACACTTATGACTTCACAAGCAAAGAGCGGTGCCTAGTCACACATCAGTGCTACCCAAGTGAAAGTAGAAAGTTGGAGAACAACTTTCATCCTACAATCCGTGAATGGTGTTACAGCGAATGTATAATTCCTTTGTCACTGATATCCTGAATGAACTCGAGGCATGGAACAGTCATCCTGTCAACGTTCATTCACTTCCTTGATCTCAGAGTAGACTGGAAGAGATATTTATGACATCAGTATCACATACTGATTCACACATGCGTGCACGCCTTTCTCAATCCTACTCATCAAGTGGCCATGGATATCAAACTCCCTCAGGAGGGACGAATCCCATATCTATCACTCACCCCTCAAAATCCCCATGTGTCAAAGCCACCCAATCATCACCTTTATAACAACCCATGTTTCAGGACTGCGTTTGATGATGTCAAAGTGTGCCCAACGACATGTGTTGAGTGCAGTGATTTCAGGTCTAAGAATCACACTCACCACCATCACTGTGAGTACTGACTGTGACTACCACCTCATGGTTCCATGTGTCGAACTCACGGTGGGTCTGTCTGGTACCTTGTTCTCTAACAAGTACCTATGTGTTTGGTTTGATATCTCTATATCATGACTAATGAGATTCTGTCATCAACCAACACCACAATCTAGTCTTGAGTATCATTGTTGTCTATCTACCTTCCACAATGACATCCGACTAGGGACATAACAAGAATGTACAAACTCTTAGCATCCGTATGATCTCATCGTTCAGGTCCTTAACCTGAAAGCATACGTCATTGAGTACTGTCATTCTCTAGACATTCAATCTGTTCTATCACTATCTCATATGACTGAACCAGAAAGAATTGGAAGCTTGCCTTTTGATGTTTATCAAATCAACCTTAATGTATCCCACCAATCATCACATGATTGGCTCTCAAGGCATACATACCAACGAACTCCCACTTGCACTCCGAGCCAATCACCCTTGAATCATATTCATAGTGATCTTCAAACATGTCCCACATGTTACTGTGCTCTAGTGCCAACATAGTGAGTAATGGCAACACCTTGCCAAAGTCTGTATAAATTTCATGTCTCACATCTCTTCGCTGAACGTCACACATATGAGATGGAGTTGTCGTAATATGCGATCTAGTATTCCTTTTGCTAACCTTTAGCCACATTGCATGATCAAGGATTCCAGACTTGTCATCCATGAGTGGAATATAAGTTCATCCTATGAACTTCCAGATCCATATAGTATCTACTGCTGTTCACTAACACACAGATACTCGACACTTCCCTTTAAATGGCTTTATTGTAACACTTCCAATTATCAACAAACTTTCACTTTTATACATCTTATGTATATTTTGCGATTAATTTTCTGTCTTTTTGGAAGTTTGCATCAATGTAACTCTTTACATCGAACTCTTCTTTATCTCCATAGAACTAGTACTTATCAAGTTCTCATGGTGTTCCAGTAACCCTTATTGGAAGTAGACAGACATCCACTCGTCATGTCCCACATACGAGTTATCAGGATGAGCACATCATATTGTCATGTCCTACATGCAAGATGATGAATGCATTTTATTCTTGCCATGTCACACATGCAAGATAATGGGATGATTACATACATGATAGATCCATATCTATTCTTAGTGTTCACATTCTTCATAAGAATTGGACACTTGGCTTTGGGATACTTATATCCATGTAACATGGACAAGTTTTCTCCCACTGAATCTGTGCATACTGAACACTTCAGTACAGATTGCCAATGTATGTTTTCTCTTTCCAGGTCAAGAGATTTTTCGAGAACTATCTCTATAGATCTCTATTCCTATCACATAGGAAACATCTCTATCTTCCTTAAAGATAATTTCCACTTTTGGATTTCCAATCTAGAACATTTCCATTTCACATCAATATGTGGAATGTGAATACGCTCCCACTAAATCACAGATCCCTTCTTTATCTATGACATATTAGTCAAACCTTTTGACTATATCATCAAAGTAAAGATCCAATTTTGAGTTGCTTGTACTCAATCAATCACATTGATTATTCCATTGTAACTTGTAGACTTCATTTGCATTATCAGATTCATAAACCTTATAGGCTGTGTCACATACACATCCTTATCTTATTCCTCATAGGAATACAGTTTTAGTATCCATATGCCAAATGTCTTAGTCATTAAGTTGCAATCAACAAGCATCGTCCTTCTCAAAATGTTATCCATGTGTCTTAACACTTAAGACTCATTTGCACTTGTGGATATTATCCAATGAGTGCTACCATCAAGGTCATACCTTATGGTTCACATGGATGTCATTTAGGATGTAATGGTCATAAACCATAACTCAAGATTCGGTTCCTCATATTCATCTTGAAGGTTGACTCATCACATGAACAACTAATCACATAGATGATTGAGGTGTATCTGTTAAAGATATAAGAACTCACAACCCTTGTGATTCTTAATTTCTTTTATTTGTGTGGGGTATTCATTTATTAAGAAGAATTCAGTTATTTGATAATCATTCTCTAACTCTTTAGAGTATGATTCCTTCTTGATTTAGACATCACCATGCCTAAATCATGAGTTCACTATGATACACTATCATAATCACTCACAAGGATCTCAAACATTTAGTCCAAGTATTTCATTCATTGATCTCATCAAGAATTAATACTTTACCAAATTTATACTTCATTTATGATAATCTTGAACACTTCAAGATATTCATATTGGTATTTCTCTAAACACCATTTGAAGTATTAGCATTTGTTCCAATAGGTATGTAAATACATCACATGTATTATACCTAATAGAATAATCACTCTCCCACTACATTAGTGAAGATTGATCAATCATGTCCAAGATATTCATGTCCCTTACTGGTTCTCTAACCAAAAGAGTCTAGTTTTATCCATCACATGGAAACTAGAAATGAATTTCTCATGATTAATGCTAATTAAATTGTTTGAGTTATCTATAACTTTTAGGTATCGTCTTATCTTATGCATGTCAAATATCACAAGATAAATAAGGCATTGCCACAAAGATCATATCTTCATAAATTGAAACATCTCTTTATTAATTGCCATCATTGTCATACAATATGCAAAAATAAAGTGTTTCTATCTATTGGCAAGTATGAAATAGCAGTTCATAACTGTATTACATGCCTTATTGGCTGAAAAATAAACTAAAGTATTCCTATCTATAAAGGCAACACTTGCCCCAAGTAAGAATGCTTTACACTTTACATCTTGATATCATATATCTCAGAAGTGTTACAAGTTTACTTTCATGACACCTTTAAGTAGAAGCTTCAGTTGCCTTCTTCTTCTTTTGTTCTTCCAGGTAGAGAGGACAATTCCTTTTCCAATGTCCTGGCTTTTGAAAATGGTGGCAATTTCCTTTCTTGGTCACGCCTCCCTTGGCCTTGAGAGCTGAAGATGGCTTGGACTCCTGGCTAGCTTCAGAACCTTTCTTAGCTTTGCCCTTGCCCTTGCGCTTGGACTTGCCTTTCTTGCTCGTGATCACCATCACGGACTTAGGCTTATCCTTCTTCATCTGTAACTCGGCTGTCCTCAACATGCCCAACAACTCTGACAGTGGCCTATCAATTTTGTTCATGTTGTAGTTCATCACAAACTGACTGTAAGATTCTGGCAATGATTGTAGTATCACGTCAGTAGCCAACTCTTGGCTCAGTGGAAATCCCAGTCTCTGCAGGTTCTCCACATACCCAATCATCTTGAGTGTGTGAGGACCAACTGGATCTCCTTCTGTCATGACGCACTTGAACAGCGCCCTAGAAACATTGTACCTCTCTTGCCGTGCCTGATCTTCATACATGTTCTTGAGATGCTAAATCATCTCTATGACACCCATGTTCTCATGTTGCCTCTGCAACTCATGGTTCATTGAACATAGCATCAAGTACTTTGCATCAATGGCATCATCAGAATGCTTCTTGTAAGCATCCCTTTCTGTCTTTGGTGCATTAGGAGCAGGTTCCTCTGGAATTGGAGTATCCAGGACATAGAGCTTACGCTCTTGAGTGAGAACAATTCTCAATGTCCGATACCAGTCGTGGAAGTTCGTCCCATTTATCTTGTCCTTGTCAAGGACCGATCACAAAGAAAAGTTGTTGTTGTTTGTTGCCATTTGAACTACAAAAAGGAAAATATGCAATTTTAGTCCAAAAACTCATTTTGACTCACTTGATTGATTTGAAAGTTTGACGATATAATTAGGCCTTTAATTAATTATCGCTCCCACTATTTTACTTCAATTTGATAGCCCTCACCATCAATTCAGAAGATTGCAGTGTACAACCTTCTAGTGGGCAAGATCCTAAAATCCTCTAAGCCATGGACCAGCTAGGGCTGTCACCCACAACATAGATCTCCCAGGTAGGCAACTCTTGCCAATTGCATCATATGCAACTCTTGATAAGATGTCATATACAACTCTTTGCAATGATCATCTCCATGCCTCAAGGTACTAGATCCCATCTAGATCACCTTGTTAAGTCCGACCCAAAGCAAACACGATGAACATGCACCCTGCTAGGGCAGACCCACACATTCATCCTTCACGCTTCCACGAGATAGACGGTGCACCACGCTAGGGTGTGCCCACACTTGGTCGATCAAGCTTTTCACGTGTGTCGCATTTGGAAGGCATCTAAAACTTAATATTTTAATGAGGGATTTGGTTTTATATACATATACATATCCAATCACCACAATACATAGTACGTATCATATACATGCTATATACCACAGAAAACATGCACAAATGATAAAAAAACGATGATTATGGCCATCCTAATGTGGTTCCTCGAGCCAAGAGGAATCACGGTCATCTAGGTCAACATCACATGCAACATGTACAAGATGAACATCTATGCCTTGCCATCCGAGTTGATCAACTCATCACATGAATGATCTGTACTCTCCAGCCGGTCGTCTGAGTGCCACCAGCCGATCGGTTGGCTCCTCCAACTGATCGGTTCGCCTGGTCGTCGTGCATCTCGTCATGCCTGCCACCCGCTAGTCTCGCTCCTCGAACCGGTCATCAACCGATTGGTTCACTCCTTGAACCGACCATCTGAGTAGTCGTCTTGATGTCCGCCGGTCTTTGACATAACAAGAAATAAAAATCTATCCTATTTATTACATTGCTTTAAAAAGGAAACCCCGAGTTACATTCGGGGGGAGCAAAGGTAGGAAAGAATCTCGAATTATTTCGAGTTACATCAGGAATAAGAGAGGGAAGATCGGTGCGCAGACCGAGATGCAAGAAACCACACACAACCAATCACAGATAGGGGTTTATAGGCCATAATCACGCTACACACATCCACCACAAAACTCGTTTAAGGGTGATGCGTATCGAGTGCATTAATAATACATATCATATATGTAATTAGGGATTTGTGGATTTAGGATTGGACATGCATAAAGCCAATATTATTCGCATCGCATGCAATAAATAAAGGCGACAAACCAAAATCGATCATATCGATATTCCTAAAATATAGAGCAGTTGACGTGGCTCTGATACCACTGTTGGGTTTTAGGGGAGACAGAGAAGGCAGCGGAAACAAAACATTTTCTCCCCCAACCCATACCGAGGAAACACGTCAACATCTATATAATAGGAAAGGATGGTTTGCGGAATCATACCTTGTCCCGAGGCTTGCTCGGCGACAATACCTCGCGCAATGCGCGGTCTTCAACTCCAGACTTTGACGGCGTCTGTGCAGCTCCTGGTCGCACAGGGACTGACAACTCCTACTCGAATTGGACTGTCGGATGATAGTTGTCCTCCTAAGCGGCAGTGTCCCCCCGCCTCTGTAGTAGTCCACACGGACCACCTGGAACTCCACACTCCTTGTCCTACAAGGAAGTGGAAGGAGTCACACCCTCCTGTTGACGTACTAGTCGCCAACACGCTCTCCTGCCTCCTGTTGCAACTGCAGTTGTCCTTCCCTTACTGCACCTCCCTTTTGCGGGAAGCACTTGCTCGGGCTCTCTCACGGTTACCAAAACCAGAGAGAACGACAACTTGCAGAGCAACTGGTTGCCCTGAGCTGTACTGAGAAGCCCCCAAATACCCCCTATATATAGGAGAGTCATGGGACAGGGTTCTCCATCCCGGGCAATGCGGGACTAAAAGCAGGAGTAGAAGGGTTCGGGATTTTCCACAAAAAGCAACCACCTCGCAACCTGAACCGATCGGTTCACAAGTGAACCGGTCGGTTGGGGACCTAAACCGGTCAGTTGGAGCACCAACCGATCGGTTGGGACCGATGAGCCGATCGGTTCACTTCTGAACCGATCGGTTCGTGGTCCTGGTCGGTTCCCGATTGACTTTCCTTGTTTCTTTCAAATCGGTATCGAATACCAATCCTATTTCCAATCAAATTGGAAATCCTATTTCCAATCAAATTGGAATTGAAACGAAAGGGAAATTCTCACCAATCCTACTTTCCCAAGTTGCTCAATTGCACCAGTTGAACCGATCGATTCAACACTTGAACCGGTCATTTCACTCTGTGCATGAGCCGATAGGTTCAACAATTGAACCGACCAGTTCAGCAACCTCAGCCGACCGGTTCATCACATGAACCGACCGGTTGGGAGTGCAGGTTGTGCAGAATCAGTCAAATGCGATTTCAATCAATCTGATACTCCAATCAATGCGTCCAACACCTTGAACCATACGATATTGAGCCATCGACTGATTGAGTGTTTAATTGAACTACTAAACTCCTTTAGTAATCAATCTAAACATTGCTTGTGGACAAAACTCCTCTTCCAGGTTAAATCATATGTGTGTGACCCTACAGGTCCATTTCACGTTGGCAGTGAAAGTTCATAACACTTATGACTTCACAAGCAAAGAGCGGTGCCTAGTCACACATCAGTGCTACCCAAGTGAAAGTAGAAAGTTGGAGAACAACTTTCATCCTACAATCCGTGAATGGTGTTACGGCGAATGTATAATTCCTTTGTCACTGATATCCTGAATGAACTCGAGGCATGGAACAGTCATCCTGTCAACGTTCATTCACTTCCTTGATCTCAGAGTAGACTGGAAGAGATATGTATGACATCAATATCACATACTGATTCACACATGCGTGCACGCCTTTCTCAATCCTACTCATCAAGTGGCCATGGATATCAAACTCCCTCAGGAGGGACAAATCCCATATCTATCACTCACCCCTCAAAAGCCCCATGTGTCAAAGCCACCCAATCATCATCTTTATAACAACCCATGTTTCAGGACTGCGTTTGATGATGTCAAAGTGTGCCCAACGACATGTGTTGAGTGCAGTTATTTCAGGTCTAAGAATCACACTCACCACCATCACTGTGAGTACTGACTGTGACTACCATCTCATGGTTCCATGTGTCAAACTCACGGTGGGTCTGTCCGGTACCTTGTTCTCTAACAAGTACCTATGTGTTTGGTTTGATATTTCTATATCATGACTAATGAGATTCTATCATCAACCAACACCACAATCTAGTCTTGAGTATCATTGATGTCTATCTACCTTCCATAATGACATCCGACTAGGGACATAACAAGAATGTACAAACTCTTAGCATCCGTATGATCGCATCGTTCAGGTCCTTAACCTGAAAGCATACGTCATTGAGTACTGTCATTCTCTAGACATTCAATCTGTTCTATCACTATCTCATATGACTGAACCAGAAAGAATTGGAAGCTTGCCTTTTGATGTTTATCAAATCAACCTTAATGTATCCCACCAATCATCACATGATTGGCTCTCAGGGCATACATACCAACAATATGTCATATGGTCCATTAGTGGCCCATTAGCTATATTACTTAACCAATTAAGTCCTTTATCATCCAAATGAATTATGTGGCATATTCGACTACATGATTCATGTATTAGATTATTAAGGTCATTATAACCTCAACCTTGTTTGGTCAAACCCAAGAAGTCAAACTTCCATGGTAGGGTCTAAGATCTGGTATGTTACAGTATGACATGGCACCATAGATCTTTCCTAGTGTTCAGAAGTCAACAAAGGGAAACATGTATCCTTCTAGCAACTAAGGGTTGTGATAAGGTACTAAATTTGTATATTTTTTGGCATGTATGGGTGACCAATGATGCATATGAGGTATTGTCCCCGCGATTCCCTAAGATCACTCATGATATGAGTACGGTCAAGGTTGTATCTTTAGTGACTATGTTAGTATTTTTTGTGTAACTAAGAGAAGAACTATGATATGTGACACATGATATGATAATGATAGGTTTTGTGGTCTGTGTACCTACGGAAGATGTATAATAGGCCCAAACAACCCTAGTAGTTCACTCAATCCCATTGGGTCCTAGGTACCTAGACTAAAACACCTCATCCTTGTCATAGCCCGCCTAGATAGGGGGCTTGATAACTATAATTTGATTTAATGCTAATGGTAGTTTTAGGTAATCCTAAAATGCAAAAGAAGTGTGTTTTATTTATCCTTTGAGTCGTAGTGGGTACATGATCATAGTTAATGTCATACCTTTGAATATTATATATTTAAATATCATGGGTATGAATTGTTTAGGATCTTATCAAGTACAACTAGATTGATGGCGGAAGTAAGCAATTTTCAAAATGAGGTTTTTGTGTGTGTCTTCACTAGGGGAAAAAGTATTTCCTATGTGTATGATATCAATAAAATTAGTTGATAAGATGATGAACAAGGGGTGTAAATATTTCTTGGTACATGAAGTTGATAACATAGCAGAGAAATAGAAAGTTACTATAGTAAATGTTTCAATTTTTAATGATCTTATAGACTTTTAACTAATAAGCTTCCAGTCACTCCTTCCAAGGGAGACATTGAAATTGAGATTCAAACATTGAAAGGTATCCATCCTATTATATTTACAACACATCAAATTACATATATTGGGTTGAAGAATTATCTAGAGAGTTACTATGTACATGGTTCATTCAGCTGAATAGTTTATCATGGTGAGTTCCAAAAAAATTAATAATAAGGATTCTACTGTGAACCTCTATATAAATCATAGAAAATTCGACAATATCACAATATATGACAAGTATCCTTTCCTAGTATTATGATCTATAATATTACTTCCAAAAAGAAATTACATATTCTTATATTGACCTAAACTCTTGGCACCATAAATAGAGGATTAAGGCAATAAGCATGCTTAGGTTAGTGTGTTTTATGGGAATTATGAATTTGTAAATTGAATATTTGGGTTGTATAACTCACTTGTAACTTTTATGGACATGATGGACTGACTTTTCATATAATATATAGAACAATTTATTATAATTTTGATAGATAATAATTTATCTATTCTAAAGATGAGTAGCAACATGACTTACATTTGTGAATTGTAGCAAATGTCAAAAGAACATCAAATATATGATAAATTCATCGAAAGTGAGTTTTGGTTAGAAAAAGCTTCCTTTTTGGGGCACACTATTTCATGAGGGGTAATCAACATCGATTCAAAGAAAATGGAGTATGTACTTTAGAGGGAACAACCAAACACACATGATCAAGTGTTTAATTGGATTGGTTGGGTATCATTACAATTCCATTAAGAAATTCAATACCATTTCAACTCATCTTACCCATCTGACAAGGAGTATGTTCCTTTTGTTTGGTCAGATCTCCATGAAGTATGTTTTGTTTGTTGAAGGAAAGGTTTCCATCAATGCCAATTCTGAGTCAGGACATTTTTAATACATTCATGAGGCTTTGAATGTGTGTTAATATATGTTGGTAAAGTTATAGTGCATTTCCTAATAGAACTTAATATAACAAAAGGAGTTACACCCATAAACGTTCTTGAGATAGAACCAAAGGTACATGGTTTGAATACTTGGAGTCACTACTTATTGATGATTCATGTCAAATATTCAAAGACCATAAAAAGCTAGAATATATTTTGACTCAAAAGGAGCTTAATCTAATATATCAAAGATGGTTGGAACTGATCAAGGACTATTACTATGCCATTGGTTACCATCTTAGGAAGTTGAATACCGTAGTAGATTCCTTAAGCTAGAAATAATCACCCATGAATATGTTTTCCTTAGTTTAACAATAATGAGACTTGTTATACAATCTCTTCTAAAACAAGTATAGAGATGAGGCGCCTGAGCAAGGTATTTTGGTTTCATAGATACACGATAAACATACCATGTATTGTTTGGTTAGAGTTTCTAGATGATGATGTTGTATACCTACATAATTGGTTGTACATTCCTAAGATCGAAAATTTAAGTAACATCCTTATTTGTACAATTTCATCACTCAAAAGATTCCTAAAAGATCAATGGACCTCATCATGTTGAAAATTCTAGATGAATTCCAGTCAAGGATATTTGCATGCCTTAAAACCCTAGAGAAGTGATCTTGGATCATACTCCAAGGACATGAGTCAATTTTTCATAAGTGAGAATTTATAAGTTTTTAATTCATAGTAGTTGTGTTTGAATACTTTTGAGGATCTTTAGTCACTGATACATATGAATATATTGTTAGGAAATATAGGGACAAAGTAGATAATGGAAATATAAAAATTTCCTACCCATGTTTCCTTAACTAGTAAATTGTGTCAACAATAATGAATAGTAAAGAGGGTGGAAGACATACCTTGTCCTAGAGAAAGTCCATCGACTGCTCTTATAGAGAGAAGTACTTACTTCACAAGCAGCACACGGATGAAAACCATAGGTGTCCTTATGGTGTAACACACATAGACGTTGGTTGACGGCGTCCTCCTAGCATGGCAGAAAAAGTTTCCAAGCCTCCGTGTAGTCCACATGGACCACTAGGAACTACACATCACACTTAACAAGGAGAAATTATCCTCCCATTTTTCAACATACTAGCATAAACTTTCTTTCCCCTTGCTATCTCTCCCTTTCGTATAAGACTTCTAGGTTGTCTCACACGTTACTTGAACTATGAGATTAGTAGTCTTGAGACAATCTTTTGACTTCCTATTTAGACTTTGTGTATATTATGTGTGTCTTGAGCTTTGGCTACCCCCATCCTTATATAGGAGTGGATGGTATAGGGTTTCTAAAACCCAGGGGACACAAAAGGTTAGATCTGATAGTTTGATGGTTGTTGCTCATGGTCAATCAATTGACTAGACCATTCAGTCGGTCGACTGGCACACCTAGTTGATTGACTGGACTGTCCAATCAGTGATTGGCATGTGGTCAGCAGTGCGATAACACTGTCTTTTAATGTGATGGTTAATGAACATCATTACACATATCATAAATCATTTGACCCAGTCAAATAGGTCTTTTTACATCTTTTTTGTTTGACCCAATCAAACTGGTCATCCAGTCAGTCGATTGGACACTCCAACCAGTCGACTGGATGGTTCCCTCGGCCAACAGTCCAGTCAGTCGACTGGACAACCAATGTTGTCTAAGTTGATTAGTTAAACACTTTTAGTAACCAAGTTATCCATGAGTGAAATCCTATTCCAAGTGCATCCTATGCGTGCGACCCTATAGGTCCCATATTACGTTGGCAGTGAAGTCCATAAATATTATGACTACACAAGGATTCAGTAGTATCTAGAAACACATCATTGCTACCCAAGTAATTGGAAAGTTGGAAAACAGCTTCATCCTACAATCCAGGATTCATGTTAAACATGATCGTACAGTTCCTTTTTCTTTGATATACATATTGAATCTGAGGGATGAAATCATCATACTCTTGATACTCAATCTATGTTTCTTGAAATAGAGAAGATTGTTGAGAAATAGTGAGTTCACAAATCATATATTGAATCACATGATCATGGCCATGTGTTTCTCAATCTCTCTCATCAAGGGCCCAGGATATCAAACTCTCAATAGGAGGGACAAATCCCATCTACATCACTCACAATCAGACCCCATGTGTCACAACATATTGAATCACCACCTTTATGGCAATTTTTATTCAGGATCATGTTGGATGGTGTCAAAGTTTAACATATGACATGTGATTAGTGTAGTGACTTCAGGTCTAAGAACCATAATCACCAGTATCACTTTGAGAGTTGATTATGACTACCATTCCATGGTTTCCATGTATCACTCTGAAGGTGATTTTGTCTGATACCACTATTCTCTAACATGTACCTATGTGTTTGACTTATATCCAATATCATGACTAATGAGACTCCATCATTAGTAAACACATATTCCAATCTTATGTACTATTTTTGTCTATTTTGATTCCACAATAACATCTGACCAGGGACATAACAAGAATGTATGTAATCTTATTATACATATGATCTCTTTCTTCAGGTTCTTAACTTAAAGACATATGTCATCGAGTAACATCACTATTTAAACATCTATAACACTTGTGTCATTATCTCAACACTGAGACATGCATAACAAACATAATCACATCTATTAATTTTACCACATCAAGTATATGATGTCCCATAAATCATTAAATGATTCACCCTACGTGCATATATACCAAAAAACTCCCACTTGCAATTAGACCCATTCACCCACAAATACAATTGCAAGTGAATCACCATGACCATCATGTTTTTGTTGCATAAGTCCTTTTATTAGTGGGTCAGAAACACTTGCTTCTAGTTGGTGTAAATATTCACATCTCCTCACTATATGATCTTTCATATGAGATGGAAGCATTGTAGTATGCAATATGGGTTCCTTATCCTATCCATTAGCTCCATTGTTGCTGCAACAACTCTACTACATCATCAATGGTTGAAACCACCCCAAGTTCACCAATGAATATATTGATCCATACAATACCATTGTTGTTTCCAAAAGCAATAATGTACTTGGCTTCTATAGTAATCAACAATAATTATATCTTGCTCGAAAGCTTTTGATATTACAATTATGTTGTAAAGGGAAAACACAAACTGTGATGACATATTTATCATTTTGGAAGCTTGCATCGGTGAAACCCCTTACACACAACTCTTTTGTAAGACCCTTGGCCTGGGTTTTGGGATAACCCTATTTTCTTTGGATTGATTAAGTATTTAGAAACCTTTTTATAACCCTTTGATATGTTTTAGACCTTGTGTAGATCTTAAGTCTCAAGCCTGATCTTGTTTGGATGTTGTTTGTGCTTTGTGTCCTAGTTTTGGTGCAAATTGAAATTTACCCAAAGTAGGGGGTTGATGTGTAATTTGTCACTTCTAGAATGTTCCTTCTCTTTCTTGACATAATATAGAGGAGAGAGAAATAAGGGGGTGCCTTGTTTGAACCTTGGTTGAGTGATGGCACCTTTAGTGGTGATTAGGGTTCCTAGAGTTGGTGTGTGTCTCGACCTATGTGTACCTTGTGGGTTGTCTCGACCTAGGTCGCGACCGAGGGTGAGTTTATTTTATTTTGTGGTTGAGAAACTCCCTCTAGGTGTTGTAGTTGTGACCAAGATGGTTTTGGTTGGTCTTGGGTCGAGACAGTTGCCTTTGTGTAGAGTGTCTCAACCTAGGGTGTGTGTGTGGTGACCTTTTGTCTCGACCAAGTGATGTTTTGGTGTTTTTGTCACAACCATGAATGGTGTTCCTTGGTGGGTCACGAACGCAACCATGTTGGGTGACCCAAGTGGTCGAGACCCAAAATAGAGTGTATCACCCATCTCATGCATGTGTATTTTATGTGGTTGCATGTTAGTTTCTTGGATGGACAAGTGTCCCTTTGGCGCCCTATCTTGTTGATACCTCATATTTCACCCTACTTCTCTCCTCCTTTGCTATCCTCTTCTCTTCATGCAAATAACCCTTTTCAGCCTTCATCCTTCCTCCCTATCTTTTTCTCATCCTTGGAGCTTGGTGGAGCAAGGAAGTCATCTTCAACCTTTGTAAGTGCTTGCCTTTCCTTGAATGTTTCTTCGTTTGATATTATACCCCATCTTCTTATATTTTATCGACCTTAGACCATGGATTCTCTATGGTGATAGTTCTTGTGGAGTGAACCTCTCATCACAAGGGCCATAGGCCATGTTTTGACAAGGTAGACCCAAGTGTCAGGAGGTTTCCTTCTCTCTTTCTCCCTCCTTCTTTTGGTTCAGCCTAGAGTTTCTTGCTCTCTTTTACTAGGTTATCTTTGAACTTGGTGTTTTTTATCTTCTTCTTGACGTGATCTTGTGGTCGACAGTGGATCCTTCGATAGAGCTTCATCATCCTTGGTGATTGTGTGCTTGGAGCTTGTGATCCTTGGAGTGATCTTCCTTAAGGCGGGTTATGTAACTCTTAACCTTCTCTATTAATGCACTTTTCCTATATGCATGTTGGTGTTTTCTCTCTCTAAAACTTTCCTTAGCATGCTAGTTGATGATGCTAAGCCCTAGGAATTGTTTTATGTCAAAACCATTCTTAGTTGGAAAGTAATATGAAACCCTCGTTTTGATACCCGATTTTGGTGATTATGGTGTAATGGTAGTTTTCCCCTATCTCTTGATCTTTGTTTTGATCATATGCATGATGGATGAGTGTCTTGATGTTCTACGAAGTTTGGGTTCTATTTTTGTGCTATCAAACATGGTTTCTCTATCTTGTTTGAGGTCTCTTTCATGGTGACCAATTTTGCATGGGATTTTCTCCTCCATGTGGATGATGGATTCTTTTGGTTTTACCTTCTATTTTAGCCATGTATATTTCCTCTTTGATCATGTTTTATCCCTGTTGGATATTGGTCCTATGTTTTGGTAGTAGTTTGAACTTTGGTGGACACTACACCTTGTTTTGCTTTGGGTCACAACATCCTGCCCTATGATGACCGCGACACTTACCTCTATGAGGGTCGAGACACCTACTTGATTTTGGGTCGAGTTGCTTGTGTTGAAGTTGAGTTTGTGACATGTTTCTTTATATGGTTAAACCCTATCCATGTGGTTGAAACCCTAGTTGATCAAGAGGTTGAGACACAGTGGTTGCATCGCGGTCGCGACACATTGGCTTTGTGTGGTTGCGACCCTTAGCTCTTGGTGGTTGAGACACCTACATGTTAGATGGTTGTGATCCATGTATGATGGGTGGTCACGACGCATGAATAGTGGGTGGACCACACATGTATGTGGACACCTAATTGGCACATGTATTTGAGTAATGTTTGAACTGTGTCTAGTGTTGTTTAGATGATGATTTAATCAACCATAATCATGTTACTCAACCCTAAAGTGATCCAAGGATATGGGAGATTCCTTACCTATAAATTAGTTCTAGAATATAGTTATACAACCCTAATCATCCAGGTATGAAACCCTAACCCTAATTGTAGGGCCATGTGATATGTTCGCACCGCTCACTTGGAATGGTTACTATGCATGATGTTTTCTCTCTATTGTTTATAAATCACTAACCTTGCAGGTGATATAAACTTGAATGACATGTATATGTGAATGCTATGGTAAATCCTATTTTATATAGGATGGTGATTATGAGTCATGAGGCATATTGTGATGAGGTATATGCAGGGATCATGTGATTGGGTCTGATGACTTGGAAGGTGTTGTGTGCATGATTTAAGGTGATATCATCTAGAGATGTGATTGAGGGATTGAGGTACCACCATGATGTGACATAGGTGATATCCTTGTGTGGTTGTGTGACAGTGATGATGACCTTGTGAACAATAGTGTTGCAGTACTATGTGATGATGTGACAAGTTCACACCTTATACATCTTATATCTTATGAAGTTGTACTATACCCTTATTCTTGTAGAGTTTGTTATGGTTTTATATGTTGTAACTTGATTGTTGCTAAAAGACACTTAATTGACATAACTGATGAAGTGGAACCTTAATCATGTAGTTTCTCTATGCCATAGATCCATTCAAGTGTCAGTGTTTGTGTTGGATGGTGAAATGGGTTTTCCCTCAGTGGAAGCTCAAAGTCGTATACAGTTGAGTATATGCATCCACGAGATTGGCTACGAGCCATACCCTAGTAGTAGTGCAACTAGAGGTCATGCTCAATGATGTGAATCAATGTATACTTTCACGCGATTGGTTGTGGGCCATACCCTGGTAGGAGTGCGACTGCGGGTCATATCTCAGTTTCACTAGTGGTGTGCCTATGTACCAAGGTGGGCTAGGTTGTTTTGCTAGATGACTCATATGTTATGTCATTGTGGTGTTTCTCTTGTGCTAACCAAGAGGTGTTGGAGAGGTCGTGGATTCTGGATCTTCCATTGACCTTGTATGGTATTGATTTTGACTTAGCAATGGTCAGTTGGAGTATGAGTGATATACCTCATCTCCTCAGGCATAATAAAAGATGTAATACATGTGTGTAGTATAACTATTTAAGGACAAAATGTGAAGAACATTGGTTGAAGTCTTTCCTTGCTTTTTTATAGATTGATTGATAGAGAATATACATGTTTTTCATATTTCTTTTTAGAATGTTAATTGATCTACTACTCAATGATAATGCCTAGTATTTCTTAACCTACTTTACATGTGGGATACATATTATTTAGTTGAATCTGTTTGGTTAGTCATCATGCTATCTACCTTCTTTAGTTTATATATGTTTTTAATAGACAATGGCAGAGAGCTATATCTCTTTCTGGGATGTTTGGTCTCACCCTATGGGTTTCCACATATTATAGGTGGTTGTGCACAATGAGGTGGTGATCGGGCAGTTGAGGAAGAGTAGCCACAAGAGTAGTAGTTGATCATGTTGGAAGTGATGCTAGTCTTTTGGTGTTAAGAGTGTTAGAGTTGTCCATGTACACTTAGGTACTTGGGGTTGTTCTTGGTGTATTTGTGGTTATGCTATCCTCATGAGGTGTTTGGCATGTGTGCCATTTGTTGTATAGTTAGAACAGATGTACATGTATATATGAAACGTGTATCTCATGTAATAGGTTGATGATAGGAATGTTTGAGAACAGTGATGTAAGCACCTTGTGATATATGACATGTTATTCAGGTGTCATGTTGAGGACTTATGTGTGAAACTTTTCACCTATGGTGCTTTTATGAAATCAGTTTTAATTTCCTGTGTTTTATTATAATCCGCTTGCTTAGTGTTATTTATGTGTTTGATTTTGAGTAATATCGTTTGTGGCGCGTTGAGACGTCACAGTTGGTTGGTATCAGATCTTAGGTTTTCCAAGTCTACAGGGACCTAGGACTAGGATTTGTGTTTGTTCTTGTATCCTCCAATCTATCTTATAGTGACTTTTACTTGTGCATAAGAACAAGAAGAGTTGAAAAGATGGTTGGATAATACGAAGAACACATTGCTGAGAGTGGTGTTGCTACACCATGTGGAAGTGCAAGGAGGTAGGTTGTTGAGGAGAGGGTGTTTGATGCTCCCCAGTTTGACCAAGACATGTTGGAAAGCCGTTCCTTCCACTCCTTGTGTGGGCAGTTCATGGCAATGATGACACTTATGGTGGATAGAATGCCCGTGTATCAAACCAGAGCAATAGTCCCCAATGTGGATTCTCCAGTCTTGGAGAAGACTTTTGAGCATTTGAGGTGAGTTGGAGTTGTGGAGTATGCTAGTACACCTTATTCAGTTGATGTTGGTCTTTGGTTGACAGAGTTGGAGAAGGCCTTCAAGATCCTCAACATCCTCGAAGCATACAAGGTAAGGCGTGTAGTGTATCTTTTGAAGGAGAGTGTTGGCCATTGGTAGGCCATAGATGAGGAGAAAAGGCCAGGTTTTGTGATCAGTTGGAAGGAGTTTTGACATGAGTTTATCAGTCAGTACTTCCCTCAAACCTATCTGGATGAGAAGATCAGTCAGTTTGAGAGGACCCGACAGGGATTCATGTCAATCAACAAGTTTGAAGTGAAGTTTATGGAGTTGTCGAGGTTTTGTCCTCACATGGCCGCTATAGATTAGGGAGAATATGACATTTTGAGAAGGTGCTAAGTGCAGAGTTTACGACACCGATAGAAGCCTTAGTAAATAGAGAGCATTTTGCCACGTTTGTGGAGTCGGGTAGGAGGATAGAGAGGTATGTGGTTGAGAAGCATGAGAGAGGTGCCAAGAAGAGACTGTCACAATAATAAGAACAGCTGTTAGGTGGATTTAAGGAGCCTAGGTTTTCTATACCACCAGCACAATAGAGGTCTAGTGCACAGATGTAGTGGTCACCAAGCAAGGGCAGAATCCACAATTTTTCACCTAATGGAGCCCACAGCACAACATCAGTATCGATGGTGGGGCCGTCTAGGCCACAGTGCGAGACCATGATGTGCCATAAGTGCAGGTACGTGGGACATCTGAGGAGGGAGTGTCTTGTGAAAGGTGATGAGGTGACCCATCAGTCAAGGCAGAGCCAACATGGCCCACAGAGATAGTACTTTAGTAGTGGTGGAAGATGAGGATGTGGATAGGCATCGCTGGCTAGTTCCTCTGGGCATACGACATCACGGTTTTATGCCTTGAGTCAACCAAAAGGAGTGGTCAACCCACGAGTAGAGACAAGTTAGATGAAGTAATTTCATTCTGATATGTCCACATCTTCTTTATATCTATTTTGGTTAACCTGAGTAGGAGCTTGAGGAAAACATGCAGAGTTAGTACATGTCTCCTTTTTTGCCTTGGATTTCAGGGGAGAAATCGCTATTAGAGGTTTATAGCTTGTAAGACCCCTGACTTGTATTTTTGGCTGACCCTATTCTATTTGGATTTATTAAGTATTTATAACCTTTCTCTAACCCTTTGAGATGTTTTTGGAGCTTGTGAAGAGATTAAGTCTCAAGTTTGAGCTTGTTTGGATGTTGTTTGTGCTTTGTGTGCTAATTTAGGTGATTACAATTTACCCAAATTAGGGGGTTGATGTGCAATTTGTCACTTCTAAAATGTTACTTCTCTTTCTTGACATCATATAGAGGAGATATAAAGAAGGTGGCTCCTTATTTGAGCCTTAGTTGAGTGGTTTCACCCTTAGTGGTGATTAGGGTTCCTAGAGTTGGTGTGTGTCTCGACCTAGGTCGCGACCTGGGGTGAGTTTTGTTGGTGTCACAGTATAGAAACCCCCTCTAGATGTTTTGGTCATGACCAAGATGGTTTTGGTTGGTCTTGGGTTGAAACAATTGCCTTTGTATAAAGTGTCTCGACCTAGGGTGTGTGTGTGGTGACCTTTTGCCTCGACTAAGTAATGTTTTGGTGTTGTTGTCATGACCATGGATGGTGTTCCTTGTTGGGTCAAGACTGTGACCATGTTGGGTAACCCAAGTGTTTGAGACCTAACATAGAGTGTATAACCATCTCATGCATGTGTGGTTTAAATGGTTGCATGTTATTTTCTTGGGTGGACAAGTGTCCCTTTGGAGCCCTATCTTGTTGACACCTCATCTTTCACCCTACTTCTCTCCTACTTTGCTATATAGATCCTCATCTCTCCATGCAAGTGACCCTTTTAGGCCTTCCTCCTTCCTCTCTCTTTTTCTCATCCTTTGTGCTTTATGGATCAAGGAAGCCTGGTCTTGGAGCTCTTGGTGATCAGACCCCTTGCATGTGGTGACTTTTGGTCATCTTCAACCATGGTAAGTGTTTTCCTTTCCTTGATGGTGTTTCCTTTGATCTCCTACCCCATATTCTTCTCTTTTCTCATCCTTATATCATGGATTCTCCATGGTGGTCGTTATTGAGGAGTGAACCCCTCATCACAAGGGTCATAGGCCATGTTTTGACAAGGTAGACCCAAGTGTGAGGAAGTTTCCTTCTCTCTTTCTCCCTTCTCCTTTTGGTTTGGCATAGAGTTTCTTGCTCTCTTTTCCTATTTTATCTTTGACCTTGGTGTTTTATTCTTCTTGAGGTGATCTTGTGTCTGAGAGTGTAGCCTTTGGTAGAGCTTCATCATCCTTAGTGATTGTGTTCTTGGATCTTGTGATCCTTGGAGTGATCTTCCTTAAGGCGGGTTATATAACTCTTAACCTTCTCTATTAATACACTTTTCCTATATGCATGTTGATGTTTTCTCTCTCTAAAACGTTCCCTTAACATGCTAGTGGATGATTCTAAGACCTAGTACTTGTTTTATGTTGAAATCGTGCTTGGTTGGAAAGTAATCTGAAACCCTAGTTTTGATACCCGATTTTGGTGATTATGGTCTAATGGTGGTTTTCCCCTATCTCTTGATCTTGTTTTTTATCACATGGATGATGGATGAGTGTCTTGATGTTCTATGAAGTTTGGATTCTATTTTTGGTGTTGTCAAACATGGTTTCTCTCTCTTGTTAGAGGTCTCTTTCATGGTGGTTTCATGATAAAAGTTTTAGGATTTATGGTGACCAGTTTTGCATGGGATTTCTCCTCCATGTGGATCATGGATTCTTTTGGTTTTAGATTCTATTTTGTCCATGGATATTTCCTCTTTGATCATGTTTTATCCCTATTGGATGTTGGTCCTATGCGTTGGTAGTAGTTTGATCTTTGGTGGAAACTACACCTTATTTTTCTATGGGTCGTGACATCCTACCCTATGATGGTCGCAACACTTACCTTTATGAGGGTCAAGACACCTACTTGATTTTGGGTCGAGCTTCTTCTCTTGAATTTGAGGTTGCAACATGTTTTCTTGTAATGGTTAAACCCTAGCCATGTGGTCAAAACCCTAGTTGATCAAGAGGTCGAGACACCTTGGTTGCATCATGGTTGTGACACCTTGGCTCTGTGTGGTTGTAACCCTTAGCTCTTGGTGGTTAAGACACATACATGTTAGATGGGCATGACCCATGTATGATGGGTGGTCACGACACATGGATAGTGGTGGTAGACACATGTATTGTAGTAATATTTGAACTATGTCTAGTGATGTTTAGATGATGGTTTATTCAACCATAATCATGTTCCTCAACCCTAAAGTGATCCAAGGATATGGGAGATTTCTTACCTATAAATTAGTGCTAGAATATAGTTATACAACCCTAATCGTCTAAGTATGAAATCCTAACCCTAATTGTAGGGCCATGCGATATATTTGCACCTCTCACTTGGAATGGTTATTGTGTATGATGTTTTATCTCTCTTGTTTATAAATTACTAACCTTGCAGGTGATATAAACTTGAATGACATGGCTATATGAATGCTATGGTAAATCCTATATTATATAGGATGGTGATTATGAGTCATGATTGGGGCATAATGTGATGAGGTATATGTAGGGATCATGTGATTGGGTCTGATGACTTGGCAGATGCTTTGTGCATGATTTGATGTAATATCCTCTATAGATGTGATTGAGGCACTGAGGTCCCACCATGATGTAACATAGATGATAGCCTTGTGTGGATGTGTGATAGTGATCATGGCCTTGTGAATGACAATGATGTAGTACTATGTGATGATGTGACAAGTTCACACCTTATACGTCTTATATCTTCAGAAGTCGTACTATACCCTTATTCTTATAGAGTTTGTTATGGTTTATACGTTGTAACTTGATTGATGCTAACACTTAGTTGGCATAACTTCTGAAGTGGAACCTTAATCATGTAGTTACCATGTGCCATAGATCCATCCCAGTGTCAGTCTTTGTGTTGGATGGTGAAACATGTTTTCCCTCAATGGAAGCTCGGAGTCGTATATTGTTGAGTGTATGCATTCACATGATTGGTTGTGGGCCATACCCTAGCAGGAGTGCGGCTACAGACTGTGGCTCAGTGATGTGACTCAGTGTATACTTTCATAGTATTGGATGCGGGCCATACCCTGGCAGGAGTGTGATTGTGGGTCATATCTTAGTTTCACTAGTGTTGTGCCTATATACCAAGGCAAACTAGGTTGTTTTGTAGATGACTCATATGTTATGTCACTGCAGTGTTTCTCTTCTGTTGACAAAGAGGTGTTGAAGAGGTTGTGGATTCTGACTCTTCCATTGACCTTGTATTGCATTGACTTCGACTTAGCAGTGGTTGGTTGGAGTATGAGTGGTATACCTCATCTCCTTAATGCTTAATAAAGGATGTAATATGTTTAGTATATCTGTTTAAGGACAAAATGCAAAGAACATTGGTTGAATATTTGCCTTACTTTTGTATAGATTGATTGATAGAGAATGTACATGTTCTTCATATTCCTTTTTAGAATGTTAACTACTACTTAGTCATAACTACCTAGTATTGCTTAACATGCTTTACCTATTGGATACATATCGTTTAGTTGAATCTTCTCACTTAGTCATCATGTTATCTACCTATTTTAGTTTATCTATACTTTTAATAGACTTTGGTAGAGAGTTATATCTCTCGTTGGGACGTTTGGTCTCCCCTCATGGGTTTCTACATCTTTTAGGTGGTCGTGCATGACGAGGTGGTGATCGTGCAACTGAGGAAGAGTAGTAACAAGAGTAGTAGATGATCAAGTTGGAAGTGTTGCTAGTTTTTGGTGTTAGAGTCCTAGAGTCACCCCCATACACTCAAGTCCTTGGGGGTGTTCTTGTTGTATTTGTGGTTATGATATCATCATGAGCTTCTTGGCATGTGTGCCTTTTGTTGTATAGTTATGGCAGTTGTACATGTATATCTAGAACATGTATCTCATGTAATAGGTTGATGACAGGAATGTTTGAGAACAATGATGTAAGCACCTTGTGATATATGACATGTTATGCAGGTGTCCTATTGAGGACTTATATGTGAAATTTTTTAGCCTATGGTGCTTTTATGAAATTGGTTTTAATTTCCTGTGTTTTTCAGTAATCAATTTTATTAGTGTTATTTCTGTGTTTGGTTTTGAGTAATCTCATTTGTGGTGTGTCGGGGTGTCACATCTATCTTATTACCATGATCAAGAAACTGATCCTTAGTGCCACTTAAGGATGTTCTTCATGTCAGTCTAGTTACCCTCACTAGAATCTGACTCATATATTCTTGTCATGCTCAAGCATACAAGACATTGGGATGAGTGCATTAAATTGCATACATGATAGATCCAATTGTAGACACATATGTCATCTTACTCGTGTGCTACCATTCTTTACAAGAACCGGGGCCCTGGGATCTAGAGAGACTAATTCCATGGCCATGGGAAAATTTCCTCTCTTTGAGTCCTACATGTTGAACCCCTTCAACACTTTGTCCATGTATGTACTCTTACTTGGGCCAAGAAGCCTTCTATATCTATGTTTATAGATCTTAATTCCTATCCCATAGGATGCTTTGCCTAAATCCTTCACATAGAAGGTACTTCTAACCAATATTGTAAAACTTTTAGGGTAAGAATGTCATTCTTACATACAATATCAGGACTACAATTATTCTCCCACTTACCATATTGTAAACACATGTTTCATCTTCATTTTGACTCAAGACAAACTCTTTTACTTCCTTGTCAAATCAAAGATCCCAACTTCGAGATGCTTGCTTGAATACACAGATTGACCTTTGTAGCTAAGTTGCAATGGCAAGCATGATCCTAATGGATGTCATCCATGTTGGTCTTCTTATTGAAAATCCACTCGCACCCTATGGATTTTACCCCTTTAGGTGGATCCACCAAGGTTCATACCTTGTTGGTGTATATGGAATAAATCTTAGATCTCATGGCCTCAAGCCATTACTTAGACTTTGGTCCATCAATACAATCTTGGTAGGTTGTTAGCTCATCACCTATAACCAACTCATCGCCTTCTTGAGTCACACGATATCTAAATCTTTCATGATCAAGGAGTATCCTACTAGATCTATGAGGTTCATGTGTTACATGAGGAAATTGAAATTCTAAAAAATTTTGTGACTCTCCTTGTTTGTATTGTACCTCTATAGGTTCAATTTTTTCTTGATGATCTCGAACTTCTTTGAGTTCTACTGCTCTCCCACTATTTTCTTTGGAATCAAATTCCTTTGGAGGAACATTGCAGTCTTGGAAACAAACACTTTGTTTCTAGATGGAGTGTAAAAGTAGTATCCCCTTGGGATATCCCACAAAACATTTGTTTGATTTGGGAGCAAGCTTTCAAGAAACTATTTTCTCTCATAAGCTTCACATCCCCAAATATTCATAAAATACGTATCAAGAGACTTCCAATACCATATCGCATATTGTGTCTTTTGAAACAAGTTTAGATGGTACACAATTTAGTGTAAATGATGTGGTTTCTAAAGCATATTCCCCAAAAGGAAGGTGGAAGATCAGCTAGACTCATTAATCGCACCATGTCCAATAGGGTATGATAATTTTTTTATGAAGTCCATTGTGGTACAATACCATGGTCTCACAGAAGGTCCTCAAACTCTTGGTTTAAGTATTCTTCACAACAATCATATTGAATTGCTCTAATATTGGTAACCACCTATGGCATTCATTCTAAATGTCCACATACATCAATATATATGATTCATATTAGATCACTCACTTCCCCACTATTTTGAGTGAAAGATGCTTTTGTCTTTTACCCAATAAAGAAGACTCACATGTCTCTATTGGTTCAAAACTGAAAGAGTCTAGATAACCATCTTTATGGAATCTAGAAATGAGTTTCTTGTTTATGTGTCATAGACAGCAATGCCAAATTTATGTTTTGTTTGAGCTATTGAGTTTTAGCCTTTTGGTATATATGATATATATACTTATCTCCAAGAACTAATCAATATAAACCATGAGACATTTGGGCACTGCCATAAAATATCTTATCTTTAAAATGAAACATGCATCATTTATTATATTAAATATGAATCTACCCTTGTCCAAACCAGATAAATGATGTTTAATGGAAGGTACTTAATAGAAATTCACTAATTCTATTACAATCCCGATGGGATGAGATAAATGTCATGTTCCAACTGTAATGGTAGCAGCTCTTGTTGCACACAATTCCATCTCATCTTGTTGAATTCTTATCAGATTATGTACATAATAACATATGTAAGATCCTCATCTGGTATCCAATACCTAAGATGATGAGGTAGGTATATTTATATGAATAATATATATACCTGAAGTGGATGTATGATCAGCCCTGAGAGCGCATCTGAAAAGTGGAAGCATGATCCCAAAGGTGCAACAAACTTTTTAATTTATAACTTGAAACCTTCAAGGGCCCCCACAACTCAATACAGGGTCAAAGTAGATATATGGGGTTGAACACAGGGATGTGGGGACATTTAGGACATTTAAGATCCTACTCTTATGTCAATTAAGCAAAACTGATAGTTGACATATGTAAAGAACTAGAACCAGTCTAGCAAAACTCATACAAAACAAAACAAAGTAAAGAAAATAGAGTCTGTCAAATCCTACTAATCAGGATAAGGAGTTCCTAACTATGAACCCAAGTAAGGCAGTCTATGCACCCGTTATCAGGCATAAACAACCCTCAAACAACCTAGCAAGTGTCTAACCTCCAAATGTAGTATGCATCATGATAACTATCTATGTGGGGGGGTTTCCGCTCGCTCTCGTACAACATGACTAAAATCCAATAAATGGTTTGAAACCTCTCCCAAGGATAACAGACCAACACCCCTAAATATCTCGAATACCCTCTCAAGTCCAGAATATTCAAAGATGTTAGTACAGTGGAGAATCAACATAGAGCATAAACTGTGAACCCAGGCGGCTATAGGTGAACTCGATTGGGTCCAAGGTTCTAATAGGATCTCTTCTATGGTTTCTTCATATAGATCCTCCCTTAAACATCATTCTTTCAAATTTCAATCCAAACTACCTTCTCTTACCCATTTCTACTACTAATCTCTCGATCTTGATAGAAGTAGAGGTTCAAGCAAGAAGGAGATCAACCAAATCAATAATCATAACTAGAAAGAGAAGATAGAAAATAAAATATACTAGATCTCGAATAAAACTACTTGCTTAAGGTAGAAGTACATAAACATGCCCAAAACGGGCTACATAGCCAAGAAGGAGATCAACTAGCCATGGACAAGCATAGTTGGCACCGAACAAAGATGGAAGAACATCATTTATACAGAAACAAAGAAGAAAAGTAGAAGAAAGAGGTAGAAGAATAGATTTATCCCATGGAAGTGAGGCTTCTCTTGCCCCTTAGCCTCTAGGAAGGCTAAATATCATCCTTAGGGTCATTCTCCTTGATCTTCTTGTCTCCAAGGCCTCCTTTCTCTATTATTCTACCACAAACAATAGTTTTGATGTGTGTGTGGAGGTGAAGGTGGATGGGAATGGCAAGGAATGGATGGATGATGGTGGAGAACAATGGTGGATGGAGGAAAACTGAAGGGGTGGATGTAGGGCATGTTCTTCATCCCTTTTGGACCTTGGATCTCTCTGAATAAACTCTGGGAACTGATGGTCTCCAAGACTCAAAATCAGAACCAAAAGTAGGCACCCCCAAACCCTTTGCTAGGTAGCAAGGGGTGGGTATTTATAGGAGTGGTGGAGTTTTGGTGGTCACTGATATTGGAAGACCTCAATGGTCACTGATGGTTGACAATTTCAACAGTCGCTGAGATATGGTCCCAGTGGTCGTTGGGGTTGTAAGTCACTAGTTTCTAAGATTTCTCAGTGCTTGCTGAGATCTTTGATTCTCAACGGTCATTGAGATTGCTGATTCTTAGTGGTCCTAAGTTTCTGTCCTAGCAGTCGAAGGTGATTCCTTCTTAGTAAAAAACCCATCTGGGGGGTGGGGCACTATTATAATAGGTTGATGGGCATGCATTGATGAAACTTCTAATTGATGAGGATTCTCACCAATGAAGGGTTGGCCATCAAAATTGGGGGTCCAAAATATCAAAAGTTTCTTGGGCCCACTAGACGGTTAGCAAGACCACCATCTCCTAACTTGGTGCACATAACATGATGCTTGATGGGGTAAATTCTAGAGAATTGATGTCTTCTTGAGTTCGGTGCCTGCAAGTCTCAAAATTGGCTACTTGAACAACTCAATCTTTGAGAGGATACAAATTACTAAAAGATAAGAGTGTATAGTTATTTTTGGTATATTAAGGCTATAACAGCATGATACTATAGACAAATAAGCATAAACTCCTAAATCTTGTTGTTATCAATGTCTCCATCCCTTGCTTCTTCTTCCTAAGTTCCTCTATGTAAAGAGGGTAATTTCTTTTCCAATGTCCATCTTGGTGACAGTGGTGGCAATTCCCTTCCTTACTCACCCCCTATCTTTTTCTTTAAGTGTAGTAGACCTAGGAATTTGGGCAGCCTTAGAACTCTTCTTGGCCTTCCCCTTGTCCTTGTCGTTGCCCTTGCCCTTAGACTACCCCTTTCCTCTGTTGATCATGTATTTTTGTCTCGACAGTTCTCCACATGCCAACCAATTCAGACAACAGCTTAGCAAAATTGTTCATGTTGTAGTTCATGACAAATTGGTTATATGATTCAAGAAACAATTGTAGAATCACATCCATGGACAACTCTTAGCATAAAGGAAATCCCAATATCTCTAGGTTCTCAACATACCCAGTCAATTTGAGCACGTGGGGCCCTACTAGATCTCCCTCTGCCATGTTTCACTTAAACAACACCTTCAGGATATCGTATCTCTCTTTTCTTTCCATATCTTGAAACATATTCTCAAGATATGTTACCATATCAATAAATTCCATGTTCTCATGATGTCTCTACAACTCATATCTCATTGATCATAGAATCATGTGTTTGACATCTATGACATCCTCTAAATGCTTCTTGTAAGCATCCCTTTCAGCCTTAGGCACAGTGAGGGTGGGTTCCTCTGGATCTAGTGTCTCCAGGACATAGAGTTTGCACTCTTGAGTTAGAATATCTCTAAAAGTCCCAAATCAGTAATGGAAGTTGTTCCCATTTAGTTTGTCATTATCAAATACCGTCACTATGAGAATGTGTTATTGGTCACCATTTATTTTTGTAATAGAAAATTTTCATCTTTCAAAAAACTTTTGATTTGCTTTGAAAATATTGAAAATATTAATTTATCCTATAATTATGTATCACTCCTACTATTTTTTTCAAACTAATGACCCTCACCATCAATTTAGAAGATTTAGTGAACAATCATCTAGTGATCCAAGATCACATTTCCACATTTCATCAAATCATGAGTCAGGTTTGGTTGATCACCGACAACTTGACTATTTTTGTAGTCAACATTTTCCAATTGCATCAAATGCAACTCTTAGATAGATGGAATGCACAACTCTGTGTAATATCACATATGTATGCTTCTAGGCACTTAATCCCATTAAGGTCACCTAGTTAAGCTTGAACCAAAAGCCAACACGATTGACTATGCACCCAACTTTGACAGAACCTACATATCTACCATCACACTTCTAGGAGATGGATGGTGTATGTGACGTCCCCAGATTTTGGCTTCTCCAAACCCTATTGGGAATGAGAGCCCATAATCCGAAAAACATCATCCAATCATATCAGAGAGCGATGTGGAAGCATAATACGCATTCATGAACATACAACCATAACATACTCAACATTCAACAAGTATTTTTATACAAAATAGACTTATTACAACATGAATTACAATTACAGATTGAAAGATGATTTACAAGTCTAAGAACATGTATGCTAACTAGGATCTTCACAATAGGTACAACCTGAACAACTTGCTCAGATCCTGTACTTTTCCTCCCATGCTATCTCTGAACCTAAAACATACGCGAAACAACAAATCAACACACAAAGGTGTTGTGTACATGGGCAGAAAGATACATATATTTATGGCTTTCATAATTTTTGAAAAAGATTTGCAGAAGGAAAGAAAATCATAGAAAACACTTCTTTATTAAGCGAAATACGCCAATTTAAGTCATTTTCCTAGATGAATTGCATTATCAAGGTGGACTAGTACCAAAACATAAATATTGGGCCCATCCCTGTGTACCAAGTACTCTAGGGAAACTCCCCGTACACCGTGTGCTCTAGGTACGTGTACTAGCCAACATTAATCCATTCCCTCGTAAGGGGGATAATGAACACCTTAAATAACTACAAAGCATCTACTTATCCTTTATTTTTACAAATGATAAAACATCGAGTACTATATTGTGCTACTACATCCAATATTTGCAAATAGAAGAGAGCATACATACATATCATGATTGCAAGCAAGAAAACCATAGTCATATACTTAAATAAAACCCACATACCTGAGTTTAGAGATTCCTATTTACATTCTGGATCATCTACATATCTGGTCATCACCTGATTAATAATAAATATTCATCATTAATATATGTACATCATATTCTTGGTAATTAGGTCCAATTTAGGATTTAACCAAACCTAGGTTCCATCAAATCTTAAATATATTTATGACATTTTTCTACTGATCTATATGTCATAAGTAAGGTCTGGTATGAATTTCATAATTTATTGAGCATGTATGTATTTATTACATTTTATTTAGGGATATTAGCTCTAAATAGCCATATTGAGCAAATTACAAGATTTTGTGCATCAACATCATAATTACTGATATCAGATGCATTATAAGTATGAATATGGATTTACTAACATTTTTACATAATTTTAGACCATTGTTTGCTATTTATCATGCATCAAACAAGAATTACTCATCTTACATTATATCACTGATATATAATAATCAAAAGCCTTTTATTATAGTTCTATTGCATTCTACATTTTGATACCTTGTTTGTATTTTTCTGACATTCCTATGATTTACTAGGATTTATCTAAGATCAGTGATATTTACCTCTTTCGGCCATTCATGACCCGCCACGTGGCCACTAGGACACCTCCTGGCTTGCGCTGGGCCGGCTGGTTCGCTGGGTTAGGCCCAGTTTGCTAGGCATCAGCCCTGGATGGATCGACGCATGGGTTTCTCTCCCACTCTCGTCTCACCCGATCAGCAACGTGAGCCCTTGCGATCTGTGTCTCTCCAGAGCAAGGCCGCCGCCGTGCTGTGCTCCTCCAGCGAGCGATGATCCTCGGCCAAAGAAGTTCCCAGGTTCTTCCATAAAATGCTAGCGCCGCCGCCTCTCCAGATCTCCAACGATAAAACGACCCTCCTACAACGAGTGATCGGCAGCGCACCTCTCCTCTCTTCCCGATATGCCCTGACTGGGCTTCCCCTAGTTGGAGCGTGAAGCCGTCGGCTCTGTTCTCCTTTTGGGCGCCGCCTGCGCTGTTCTCTGGTGTGAGTGCAGCCCCACAGAGGCTTGGTCTCCGGTGCTCCAGAGCAAGGCTACCGCCGTGCAGTTCCCTTCAGCTTGGTTTGTCCTCCTGGTGGCGGCGAGCAGTAGTGGGAAGATTGGGCCCCAACGAGGGGTCAGGGAGGTTCTGAATTCATTCTCTGGACTCGTATGCAGTCTTGGTATAGGCGGGGGTGCTCACAGATCCAGCTTCATGGTCGGCTGCATACAGGCTACATTGTTGAGGTGGTAACAACGAACACATATGGAAGATTTGGGATCTTCACGACTCAAAAGAAGGATTCTAGATCCATTGATAAGTCAGAAGATGATCGCCTCTCCTAAAGGAAGAGTACTTATCGTGTGGGGAAACTTGGATGTGTACCTTGAAGCTCTTATCCTCTTGGTCATGGCTTTGAGATCTCTGGTGAAGAACTGGGATTCCTAATGACCTTGAAAGGTCACCGTAGAGTCATAGAAAGGAATCAGAGGTAGAGAAGGAGTGATGACACCAAGGGTATAACACAGGTGTCATTGAATATGATGACCCTGCCGCTTGGGATGATGGACTTGTGAGAGACGATGGAGAAAAAGAGATAAAAGTCTCTCAGTACCAGCTTCAAGTAAACGGAAATGGGTTCCGATTGTTGTGTAGATCCTTAGTTTGCGGGTGAAATATCCAGCGATTATCCCCCTTTCATACGATCCAAACTACACTTTCACACTAATTTGTTCCTCCATTTTCGGAGGTTGAGAAAGACCTGGTCCTGGATCTGTGGCTGGTGGCTTCCAATGTGCCGCACAGCCAAGAGAGTAAAGACTGCATTACATAAAATCTATACCTAAGTACTATATATATTCAAAGGGTCAAAGTCTGATCATATGACATCGTCCTCCAAGTCAATTATTTCATAAGAGTACTATGGTCAATACAATAACCAAGCTATTCATCATAAACCTCAATGCTCATGAATTTATCACTTGAGTTTGTGGATACTAATAATTTGGCCTTGACCTCACAAGTGTTCAAATATCACTTACCTAAACATTAATTTGCTTCATCTAACTTCCCTTGATTAATCTTATCATATAAGAAAACTTCAAATAAGATCAAAGTACTCTTGTTAGGTCCAACATAACTAAATTCTATAAGTATCCAAATTCCAGTTCATCACAGTGTATGTTTGATTGACCAAGCTTTTCATGTGTGCTGCTTATGGAAATCATCTTTAGACTTAGTATTTATTGAGGGAATTTATTGATAAATACATATACATATCCAATAACTACATAACTATGATATGTGTCATATACATATTACATACACAAACTAAACATGCAATCACAAATATACAAGTGATGGTTATAACCATACCAATGTAATTCTTTGGAGTCACAAAGAATTTTTGTCCTCTTAAGGTCATAAATAATATGTTCCCCCTATATTGGAAATTCTTGTGATGGGAACAAGCCGGTTAATCAATTGGACCATCCAGTCGATTGGTTCATCCTCTTGTTAGTCGGATGGTCTTTGTTGATCGGCTGATTGGCTCTTGGATTAGGTGATTGGCTAGACTTGGACAGTCAGACAGTTGGGCCTCTAGTCGATCATCTGGATCTTAATGTCCTCCGATCAATCGACTTGACTTTTAGTCGGTTGATCAGGCTGGTCAGAATGCATTCTTTTTGCCAAAATGAAAATTATAATCCTATCTATATATTACATTATGTAAGGAGATTACCTTGAGTTTCGTTTGAGGGGAGTATATGGAGTTAAGCATTAATTACATTTGGTGAAGAAAGAGGAAGGCTCAGTATGCGAACCGAATTTATAAGACAAGAAATAAACCATCCAACCACATAAGCATCCAAGGGGTATTGGACATAACCACACTTACATTCACCGTCAAAACCATTTTAGGGTGATGTGTACAAATTGTGTGTGTATATATATAGGACATGTGGGATATTTCCTAGTGTATATGGCATTTAATCACATATGTACGTTAACCATTTAATTTTTTGAATCGTATACAACAAAATGAATGATAAAACTAAATATGATCATCTAGACTTAAATCTTGATACATCGTAAATTGACATGGCTTTGATACCACTGTAGAAAAATGTGGGGAATAATGTAATAGTAAAGAGGGTGCAATACATACCTTGTCTTGGAGTAACTCCAACATCTATTCTTGAAGAGAGATGTGCTTTCTTCACAAGAAACACATGGATGGAAACCATAAGCATTCTTCTGGTGTACCACACGTGAATGGTGGTTGACAACATCCACCTCACATGGCAACAAAAGCTTCCACACCTATATGTATTCCACACAAACCATCAAGAACTCCATGTCACACTTTCAAAATTGACAGAAAGGAGTTATCCTCCCATTTGACAATGTTCTAGCATCGACTTCCTTTCCCTTTGCTATCTCTCCCTTTTGGGTAAGACTACTAGGCTCTCTCACATGGTACCAGAACTGTGAGATGAGGAGTCTTGAGACAATCTCTTGACTTCCTATTTTGACTTTTTGTCTATTATATGTGTCATGATCCTTGGCTACCCCCTTCCTTAAATAGGAGTGGATGGGTTATGGTTTCTAAAACCCATAGGATATGAAAGATTACATATCATGGTTAGACAACTTCTATGCATGGCTAGTCGATTGATCAGACCATCCAACTAGTTGACTGGCACTCCCAATCGATCAACTTGACTATCTAGTCAATCAATTAGCTTGCAGTCACCTGTGCAATAATGTTGTCTTTTAATACAATGATTAATACTCATTGTTACACATATCATTAATCATTTGACCCAGTCAACCTAGTCATTTCACATATTTTTTGGTTTGACCAATTCAAACTGGTCATTGAGTCAGTCGATTGGGCACTCCAACCAATCGACTGGATGGTTCCATCAACCAGCATGGCAGCCTGTCGAATGGACACTCTAGTTGGTCGCCTGAAAACCAATGTTGTCTAAGTTGATTACCTAAACATTTATAGTAATCAAGTTAAATATTATGCATGAGTAAACTCCTATTACAAGTACATCATATGTGTGTGAACCTATAGGTCCCATATTATGTTGGCAGTGAAGTCCATAACCAATATGACTACACAAGAAATGAGTAGTATCTAGTAACACATCATTGTTATCCGAGTAATTGGAAAGTTGGAGAACAACTTCAACCAACAATCCCTGATCGGTGTTAACTTGATCATATAGTTAATTTGTCTCTAATATCTAGGTTGAATTAGAGGCACATAATCATAATTATCTTAATACTCAGTCTATCTCTCTTGAACTAGAGTAGACTGTTGAGATACAATGAGTTCACATATCATATATTGACTCACACGAGCATGGTTGTGCATTTTGCAGTCGCATTTATTAAGGGATAGGGATATCATACTCTCAATAGAAGGGAAAAATACTATCTACATCACTCATAGTGAATCCCCATGTGTTACAACATACCCAAGCACCACCTTTATGGAATCCCTTATTCAAGATTACATTGGATGGTGTCAAAGTTCATCGAACAACATGTGATGAGTGTAGTGACTTCATGTCTAAGAACCACAATCACCACTATCACTTTGAGAGTTGATATGACTACCATTTCATAGTTTCCTTGTATCATTCTCAAGGTGGTTAGTCTGGTACACAATTCTCTAACATGTACCTATGTGTTTGACTTTATATCCAATATCATGACTAGTGAGACTCTATCATCAGTCAACACACATTCGAATCTTATGTATTATTGTCGTCTCTTTTTCTTCCATAATAATATCTGAATAGGTACATAACAAGAATGCATTAACTCTTATTATACATATGATCTCATTCTTCGAGTCCTTAACTTTAATACATGTTTCATGGAGTAACATCATTTTTTAGACATCTATTACCCTTGTGTCATTATCTCATAACTGAGATAGGCATAACATATGGAATTACATTTATTAATATAATCAAATAAAGTACATGATGACCCATACAATCATCAAATGATTCGCTCTATGAGCATATATACCAACACACACACACATGTATACATATATATGTATATATACATATATATATATATATATATATATATATATATATATATATATATATGTGTGTGTGTGTGTGTGTGTGTGTATTGAGATTCTTATATATGATCTAGTAGACAATCAAGTGATAAGAGAGTATGTAGTTGAGGTATGTCTAAATGGTCAAATGGTACCAATGAAATTTTATTGGAATGATCATGAATATAAGGTAGAGGTCTCATATGAACCTTGGTAAAGCAACTTGTGTTAGAAAATTGTAAATTGGGACTCATAATGATATTTATGAAAATTGAGAGATAATGGATGTAGTGTAGTATGTAAACTATACATTATCATAAGCATGTTTGAAGGATTTAGTAACCGGGTTATATAATATACTTTTTACTCAAAATTTTCCAAGAGTTAGATTATAAGATGATAAACCATTGTTTAAAATTGCATTTTTTTAATTATTTATTTAGGATACATTAGAATTTGAAAGATAATAATGAAGTTGTTAGAAATTGATTGTGTAGGCAATTAATCTTTGATTTATCAATCATACATGAACCAAAAAAGTGGTTGTCCCACAATGTCATTTGGTTTTTGTGGGATCTGGTGGAATATTTGTGGTCTAGGGAAGTTGTTGACCCTTATAACTCTCTCTCGGGTGGCTGGGATAGGGAAAAAACCCTTATCATTTTCCCTTCCTCTCCATTGTATGTTGTGGATAAAATTTAGGAAAGAGTGAAAGGGATGGAGGAGGAACTATATAATCTATATATAGAACTCATCACATGACTTGGGGAAAGATCAAAGACCGTGGTTTTGCTAGATTCAGATGGCTCTTGAAGGGCTCAACCTATACCTTTTAGAAGTAATTGTAGAGGTTTGTTGCTAGACCTTGGGGGTCTTTGGCAGTGTATGAGGAGCATCTTTAGGTTCATAGAAACCTAATCAAGATCCTTGAGATTTTTTGTGTTGAAGAGTTTCCATAGAACAGAAAGCCCTACTCCACACTTCCTTCCACCAGAATGGTACTCTGAATCCCATCATAGGAGGAGATCAAGCATGCAAGCACCACTCTTGTAGATGAATATATCCCCCAATCACCCATGAATCTGAGGATGATGAATTCTGGAGCCAAGAGTGTTTTCTATGTATTTCAATTCTATGAAAATGGTCACACACTACTGAGTTTGGGGGTGATATTTGGGATTATAAGGTGTGTAGACCCTTCACTCATTGCCAATTGATGTTGAGTTGGATATCCACACACACAAATAATATCAGAGCAGACCCAACAATACATGTGTGAGTAACACACCCTACCTATAATAACAAGTGCAAGAACACAGGAAATATGGTTGTAGTTGAAGGGATACTTGAGGATAGACCCATTCCTGTGAGTTTGGAGGTGATTATTGTATGGATAAGGCATGTTGTCCCTTCACTCATTACATATTGGTTTTGAGTTAAATAACCACATTCATATAAATTCCTCGGTAGCTAGGGTCAAGGTCCTTGGCAACATGCATTATTTTTTGTGAAAATTAGGGTAGCAAAACCCCTCAATGTGTGACTCACATCTAGATTAGTTAAATTGATTATTTATTACTTTCCAAAAAATGTTTGAACTTCAAAAAACCTAAACAAAAATAGAGTACAACTTAGAAAAATATAAACCATGTACCAATTCAAATAACAATTGTGGGCTAGGGTTTCTAAAACCCATACGATATGAAAGGTCAGATCTCATGGTTTGACAACTTCTATGCATGGCCAGTCAGTCGATTGTGTAGGGATATATGGGCTCATACAGGGAGTGGAAAAAAAAATATGTCCATATTCCCCATAATCAGCAGATCACATCAACAAATGTACAATTGGAAGGATGGTTTAACGAGGTCATACCTGGTCTTGGAGAAAGTCCAACAATTGATCCCTCATTACAATTGTGTAGCTTTCTTCTAGTTTCACTCGGACAACGTCTACAGCAGCTATTGGTCTCCACCACAGATAGTAGACTGACGTTTCCCTCCTAGTAGGAAAAGGATCCGCCCCTCTAGAGAAGTCCACACAAATTCCCTAGAACTCATGTCATTCTACTATAATAGACATGAAGGAGTTGTCCCTCCTATAGGTGTACTAGTCACCAACTTGCTCTCCCACAATTATTATCCCTTGCTATCCCTCCCTTTATCAGGTAGGACTTGCTCATGTTCTCTTGGTTACCACATCTAGAGAAGACAAACAATTGTTGGAGGCAATTGAGTTGCATCTGATAAGCCCCCAATACCCCTATATTTATAGGAGGGTTAGGTTTAGGGTTCTTAGTCTAAGTGGGAGAAGAAGGGACTGGAATTTCATGAAAATTTGCAACATGTAACAGGCAAAACAATCGGTTCATGGGTGAATCAATCAGTTGGCATGTGAGTCGATCGGTTCACCCAGTGAACTGATCATTTCATCATATGTCCCAATCACAACTGTATTGGTAATTCTAATCTAATTAATGCACAACATGACAACAACACTAATCCTTGATGCAATCGAATTGATCCATGAACCGAACATCTCGCTCCACGAAACAGTTGGCTGGAAACCTCAATCCAGTCAGTTCAATAGGTGAAGCAGGCGATTTGCTCCCTGGTTCATCTAAAATTCAGCCAATGTAATTTCCAATCAATCTGACACTCCAACCGGTCGGTTCAACACTTGAATCGGTCAGTTGGGAGTCCAGTAAGTTAATTCGTTGCTTAAATTGAATATATAAACACTTTAGCTATTAATTTAAATATCATTCATGAATAAACTCCACTTCTAAGTGTATCCTAAGTGTCTAACCCTACATATTCCAATTTATGTTGGCAGTAAATTTCCATAAGTATTTTATGATATAACAAGTAAAGATTGGTATCTAATCACACATCAATGCTACCCAAGTAAATGGAAAGTTGGAGAACAACTTCAACCTACAATTTGTGATAGGTGTTATAGTTATTGTCTAATTCCTTTGTCTCTTGTATGAGATGAACACTAGGCATGGAATCGTCATCCTCTCAATGTTGAACCCATGTTCCTTGAACTAGAGCAGACTGTCTGAGACATATGTGACCTAAATATCATATATTGATTCACATGAGCATGCACATGCTTTTGTCAGTCTCGCTTATCAAGTGGCATGGATATCAGACTCCAGTAGGAGGGACAAATCCCATCTACATTGCTCATAGTCATCCCCATGTGTCGTAGTGTGCCTAATCATGACCTTTATGGCAACCCTTATTCAATGTCACAGTGGATGATGTCAAAGTACATTGAACGACATGTGATGAGTGTAGTGATTTCAGGTCTAAGAACCACAATCACCACCTTCAATATGAGAGATGGTTATGACCACCATTTATGGTTCCCATGTGTCACTATCAAGGTGGGCATGTCTGATACATTGTTTTCCAACAAGTATATATGTGCTTGGTTTGATATCACATATATCATGACTGATGAGAATATGTCATAAACCAACACACACTCTAGTCTTAAGTGTTACTCATGTCTATCAGCCTCCCAAAGTAACATCTGACAAGGGACATAACAAGAATGTGCATACTCTTAACATATGAATGATCTCATTGTCCAGATCATCAAACCAATGACATACGTCATTGAGTAATATCATTCTTGAGACATCTATTGTGTTTCATCATTATCTCATAACTGATTGAAATAAAACAAATCATAAGATTGCCTTTATTAATCAAATTGTTTATATGATATGCCATCATAATAATCATATGATTGGCTATATGGGCATACATACCAACAGACTCCCACTTGCACTTAGAGACAATCACCCATGAATCCTATTCTAAGTGATCTAAACATGTCCATCATGTTTCTACTGTGAAAGTGTTAATCCAATGGGTTAGCAACATTTTTCTATAGTCGGTATATTCCATATTTCACATATCTACTTGTATGATATCTCATATGATATGGAAATATCGTAATATGCTCTTTAATATTCCTTGATTAACCAGTAGATCCATTATTGTCACAGTATTGCTACTATGTCATCAATGGTTGGAACATCTTTAAGTTCATCCACATGAACTTCTAGATCCATATAGTACCCACTCCTATGTTCATAACACCAGGATACTCAGATTCTATTATGGAATTGAAATAATGGTATGTAGTTTGGAACCCTTCCAACTTACAACTTTTTTTCTTAAAATTAAACACATCTTATATTGTGATCACTTTCTACCATTCTAGAAGCTTGCATCGGTGTAACCCCTTACACCCAACTCTTCCTTGTTACCATAGTCTAGAAAATAATCCTTAGTGCTTCTCAAGTACTAATGCATATCTTATAATAACATTCTAGTGACTTTGATAAAATCTAACTTATATCATCTTGTCATGTCCAATACATACAAGACTATGGTATGAGTACATTATGTAGCATACATGATAGAGCTGATTGCTAGTGCATATGGCATGTTATTCATGTTTTCCATTTTTAATAAAAATCAGAACATAGGGTTCTTGAGTGACTCATCCCATATACCATATATGGATTATCTTCTTATTAAATCCTTTATGTTGAACCCTTTTCAGCATTTGCCAATCAATGTATTCATTTTATGTTATGAAACTTTCCAGAACTATCTCTATAGATCTCAAATCCTATATCATAGGATGTTTCACCTAATCCTTCATTGATGAAGGTGTTTTCAATGCCAGGTCTCAATAATCACAATATTGGGATGTTATTCCCCATCAATATGTGGAATATTCATATATGCTCTATTTGAATCTATTGTAGTCACATATTCTATCTTTTATCTTGGCTTAAGTCCAACCCTCTCACTATCTTGTCAAATCAAAGATTTCAGCTTTGAGATGCTTGTTTCAACCCTTGGATTGAACTTAATAACCTATAGACTTTGTTTACATTCATGAAGTTATAAAACCTCTAGGTTGTATCACATACAATTCATTTCTAATATTCCTTTTGAGGAATGTGGCTTATATCTCCATATGCCAAATCTCATAGTCTATGTAAACTGCAATAACAAGCATGAAAATTTGGAAAAAGGGGTTTCATTATGTTCAACACTTTGAACTTATTTGGAAACTTGTGTAACCAATCTGTCTTTTAGGTTAAAAATGGTGGACTTCATCTTGAAAACCCAATTGAACCTTTGAGGTATAATCCCTTTAGGTGGTACTATCAAGGTCATACCTTGTTAGTGTATATGTACTCCTCAATGGGCATCAAGCCATTTATCAGATTCTGGTTTGTAATAGTTTCTTGTTGATTTGTTGGTTCATAATCTTATGACCAACCTATCTGAGTTATTGGATTCGCAATCTTTCAAGATTAGATGTGTTGTACTAGAACTATGAGTTTTGTGTTACATAAGGAACTTGAAATTCCATAACAATTTGTGATTCCACTTGTTCCCACTATACTTGTTTGTCAACCTTGAACCTATTGAGTTCTACTTTTACTCCCACTGATTCTTTGGAACTCAACTATCCTAGAAACAAACTTTTTTTGTCAGATTGGGATTAAAGGTAGTGTTCAACAATTTATGATTTGTGGATAAACCTTTTCAAGAAACTATTTTCTTTATAAAAAATTTAGTCCTTAAGACATATCAGGACATTCTCATACCATATCTTGTATGATGTTTAAACCATTTTAGACTGTACATTATTTTAGCGTAAATCATGTATTTATGAGGAGATTAGAATACTATACTAAATATTAATCGCATAATGATCCATCAGGATGTAATTCCTTCTTTCTGATACATCATCATGTTCCAGGTGGATTTGAATTGTTGTACGCTATCATGGTCCTTCTAGAAGGTCTCAAACCATTGATGTAAAGTATTTCAAAATTTGATCATATCAAAGTTTCTTAATACTTTTATCAAGGTTATACTTCATTTATAATCTCTTAAATACTTCAAGAGATTCATGTTTCAGTAAATACAATGAAGTACAAATAGCTACCTCTAGCATTTATTCTAAAAGATCTTTACGCATCGATATGTATAAGCCTTAATAGAATGATTGCTCTCCCACTACACCTAGTGAGAGGTGGTTTGTCATGTTGCACATAGATAAGACTTGCATATCTCTTGTTGGTTCAATAACCAAAGAGTTTAGATAGGCATCATCATGGATTCTAGAAATGCATTTCTCATATATGTTCTCTAGATGACGATGTTATATATATATATATATATATATATATATATATATATATATATATATATATTGTTTGAGTTATTAAATTGTAATCTTTTGGTATTAACGTTATAAACATTCATCTTTAGACCCTTTCATGTAAATATCACTAGATGTTTGGGGTGTTTCCATATAAGATCACATCTTTGAAATATTAATAACTCTTTATTGATTGTCATCCTTGCCATACAAGATGCAGAAAGTAAAATGTTTCTATTATTACCATAATTGAAATAGAAGTTCATCTAAATCTATCACATGCCATGTGGGCTAAGATAAATTCTAAATGCAGATTGAAGTCATAGCAACTTTTGCTTCATTGCAGTCCACCACTGCTCTTTCGTAAAGGCTTGCTTCTTACCAGATCATGCATATCAAATATATGTCAGATCTACATCTGGTATCACATACCCATGATAAAGAAGTAAATAGATTTATCTTATAACGTATATAACTGAAGTGGAGATCTCTATCCCCTACTTATTCTTCTTTAGTTCCTCTAGGTAGAGAGGGCAATTCCTCTTCCAGTGTCCAAGATGGTGACAATGGTGGAAATTGCCTCCCTTGTTCACTCCTCCCTTTGCCTTGAGTGTTGAAGACTTAAGCTTCTAGCCAGCTTTAGAACTCTTCTTAGCTTTTCCTTTGCCTTTAGAGTTCCCCTTTTATTTGATGATCAATACCATAGACTTGGGCTTGTCTGTATTCATTTGATCCTCAGCTATTCTCAACATGCCTAGTAACTCTATCAACGGCGTGTCAAAATCATTCATGTTGTAGTTCATGACAAATTGAGTGTATGAGTCTAGCAGAGACTGTATAATCACATCATTGGCCAACTCTTGACCCAAGGGGAATCCCAATACAGAAAGTTTCTCTACATACCCAATGATCTTGAGTACGTGAGGACCTACTGGATCTCCTTTTGCCATGGTACATTTGAAGAGAGCCTTAGAGACGTCATATATCTCCTTTCTTGCCTGATCTTGGAACATGTTCTTAAGATGTGTGACCATCTCAATTACATCTATGTTCTCATGCTGTCTTTGCAACTCATGGTTCTTGTAGCACAACATAAGACACTTGACATCAATGACATCTTCAGTATGCTTCTTGTAAGCATCACTGTCAGCCTTAGGTGTAGCAGGAAGAGGTTATGGATCTAGTGTCACCAAAACATAGAGTTTGCGCTTCTGTGTGAGAGTGATTCTCAGTGTCCTGAACCAGTCATGGAATTTCTTTCCATTTAACTTTTCCTTCTCAAGGATTGATCTCAAAGAAAAGTTGTTGTTGTGTGTTGCCATTTGATTCTACAAAAGAAATTTACAATTTTGTCAAAAACTCATTTTTGATTCGATATAGATTTGATTTTATAAAATTTGATAATGTTTAATTAGGCTATTAATTAACTATCGCTCTCATTATTTTTTTCAAATTGACAAACCTCAATGATCAATTCAGAAGATTTGCAATGCACAAACTTCTAGTGAGCCAAAATCCAAAATAATTCAATTATTACCCAGCCAATGCCAACGTCCATAATCAATCATTGAGGTAGGCAACATTTTCTAATTGCATCTTATGCAATTTTGAGATAGATGGTATGTGTAACTCCTTTCCATAAACATGTGCATGCCTCTAGGTGCTTAATCTGATTAAGGACACCTAGTTAAGCCTAAACAAAAAGTCAACACAATATAAATGCATCCCTCTTAGTGGGCCCACATAACTACAATCACACTTCTACTACATGGATAGTGCACCACACTTGGCGTGCCCACACATTATCGATCAAGCTTTTCATGTGTGTTGCCAATGGAAAGCATGTTAGACTTAATATGTTTGATTGAGGGATTTGTATATATCATATATATGTATATATGTGCATATCCAATCACCACATACTAGTACGTATCATTAACTTGATATATCCCATATATATACACATATCCAATCACCACATACTAGTATGTATTATATACATGCTATATCCCACAAACGTAAACATGCAATATAAAACATTAGCAATGGTTATGGCCATATATATTGTAATTCCTTGGATCCACAAGGAATTACTATCACCTAGGTATACTTCACATGCATGACCATGTTGTTGGTGTAGATATGTTCTTGAACCAATCTAGGTTGATCACTTCAACCCTTGAATCGATTGGATTGCCTCTTGGTCGGTTGCTTGGTTTGTCAGACTGGTCGTTTGGCTTCTAGTCCAAATGATGTTTGGACACCTACAAATGGTCAGATGGGCCACTAGCCGATCAGTTCAGCTCATCCTACCATCCTCCTCCTCAATCCTCTAGTCAGCTAACTCGTCTGGTATTGAGTGTCTTCATCGTCTTTGTAAGAAATGAAACTATCCCATTTCTATTAAACTAATTACATAGTAAAGAGTATCCTCAAATTACATTGGAGGGGAGCAAAGGTAGGAAATAATAATGCTTTTATATTGCAAAGAAGAAGGTAGAGGCTCGGTGTGCAAACTGAGACATAATAGAAATAAAACAAACCATTCAACCACACATAGATATTATGGTTATTGGACATAACCATGCTACACATCCACCATCAAAACCAATTTTAGGGCAATGCATGTAAATTACATATATAAATCATATCTTATATATATGAGTTTGGGATCGTATGTGGTATTTAATCAGATATGCAGAATGATCATTTTGAATATCATGCTGTATGCAAAAATTGAAGCAAAAAAACAAAATCTGATCACATTGATTGAATCCCAAAACATAGTAGACTAGAATGTCTCTGATGCCAATGCATGGAAATATGGGCTCAGATAGGTAGCGGAAACAAAAATAATTATCCATATTCCCCATAACTAGCAGATCACATCAAAAATTATGTAATGGGAAGGATGGTTTAATGAGGTCATACCTGGTCCTGGAGCAAGTCCAACGACTAATCCCTCATCACAATAGTGAATCTTTCTTCTAGTTGCAATTGGATGGCCTCTGCAGCAACTCCTGGTCTCCACCATGGACAATAGGTTGATGTTAACCTCCTGGAAGGAAAAGGATCCACACCTCTGAATAAGTCCACAAGGACCGCCTAGAACTCCTACCATTTTACTAGAACAGACTGGAAGGAGTTGTCCCTCCTGTTGGTGTACTAGTCACCAACTTACTCTCCCATAATTCTTCCTTCCTATCCCTCCCTTTGTCAGGCATGACTAGCTTGGGTTTCCTTGGTTACTACAACCAGAGAAGGCAAAAAATTGTAATAGGCAATTGAGTTGTATTTGAGAATCCCCCAGTACCCCTCTGTTTATAGGAGGGTTAGGGTCAGGGTTCCTAGTCTGAGTGGGAGCAGAAGGGATTGGAACTTCACACAAATTCACAACTTGTGATGGGAAAAATGACTGATTCATAGGCAAACCGATAGGTTGGTGTGTGAGATGATTAGTTACCCAGTGAATCAATCATTTTATCATGTTTTCCAATTGCAATTGTATTGGCAATTCAAATCCAATGACTGCACAACATGAAGTCAACATTAATCCTTGATTCAATCTAATTGATCCCTGAATCGGGCATCTCGCTCTACAAAATGGTTGTATGGTGACCTTGAGTCGGTCAGCTTACTAGGTAAATTAATCGGTTCACTCCTTGGTTTGCCAATGTAATTTTCAATCAACCTGACACTCCAACCGGTCGGGTGGGAGTCCAGTCAGTTAATTAGTTTCTTAAATTGAATACCTAAATACTTTATATATCAATTTAAATATCATTCATGAATAAACTCCTCTTCTAAGTTTATTGTAAGTGTGTGACCCTATAGGTTCCAATTTACATTGGTAGTGAATGTCCACAAGTAGTTTATGACATCACTAGCAAAGAGTGGTATCTAGTCAGACATCAATGCTACCCAAGTAAATGGAGAGTTGGAGAACAACTTCAACCTACAATTTGTGTCAGTTTTTACAATGATTATCTATTTTCTTTTTTCTTTAATATTCAAAACAAACTCGAGGCATGGAATCATCATCCTCTCAATGTTCAACCCATGTTCCTTGAACAAGAGCAGACTGTTTGATATATATGTGACCTCAATGTCATATATTGATTTACATGTGCATGTGCATGATTTTTTCTATGTCTCTTATCAAGTGGCCTGGATATCAAAATCCATTAGAAGGGAAAAATCCCATCTACATCACTCATAGTCATCCTTATGTGTCACAGTGCACCTGATCATCACCTTTATGGCAACCCTTATTCAAGGCACGGTGGATGATGTCAAAGTACACTGAATGACATGTGATGAGTGTAGTGATTTCAGGTCTAAGAACCAAAATCACCACATTCACTATAAGAGATGATTATGACTACCATTTATAGTTTCCATGTCACTCTCAAGGTGGGTCTGTCTGATACACTGTTCTCCAACACGTATGTATGTGGTTGGTTTGATATCACATATATAATGACTAATGAGATTTTGTCATCAATGAATACACACTCTAGTCTTAAGTGTTACCGTTGTCTATCTGCCTCCTACAGCAACATCTGTTATGTTTCATAATTATCTCATTATTTATTTAAACTAAACATATCAGAAGATTTCCTTTATTAATCAAATTGTTTATATGATATTCCATCATAATCATCATATGATTGGAACTTTGGGTGTACATACCAACAGATTGGACCATCCAATCAGTCGACTAGTAGACCCAGTCGATTGACTTGACTGCCTAGTCAATCGATTAGCTTGCGTCAGTGGTGCAATTACATTGTCTTTTATACGATGATTAATACACAATGTTAAACATACCATTAATCATTTGACCCATTCAAACTGGTCATTTAATTTTTTTCCTTGCCAAGTTGGTCATCCAGTCAGTTCATTGGACACTCCAACCAATTGAATGGATGGTTCCATCGGCCAACAGTCCAGTCAGTTGACCGGACACTCCATTGGTCGCTCTAAGTTGATTACCTAAATACTTTTAGTAACCAAGTTAAATCTTATCTATGAGTAAACTCCTATTCCAATTGCATCCTATGTGTGTGACCCTATAGATCCCATATTAGGTATGACTACATAAGAAATGAGAAGTATCTAGCAACACATCATTGCTATCCAAGTAATTGTAAAGTTGGAGAACAACTTCAACCTATAATATGTGATCATTGTCAACATAATCATATAGTTCCTTTGTCTCTAATATCTAGATTGAATTCAATACATGGAGTCATCATCCTCTTAATACTCAATCTATGTTTCTTGAATTAGAGTAGATTGTTGATATAAAATGAGTTCACATATCATATATTGACTCATACGAGCATGGTCGTGCATTTCTCAGTCTCACTTATTAAGGGATTGGGATATCAAACTCTCAATAGAAGGGACAAATCCTATCTACATTAGTCACAGTCAATCCCCATGTGCCACAACATACCCTAGTATCACCTTCATGGAAACCCTTATTCAGGATCACGTGGTATGGTGTCAAAGTTAATCAAACGACATGTGATGAGTGTAGTGACTTCATGTCAAAGAATAATAATCACCAATATCTCTTTGAGAGCTGATTATGACTACCATTTCATGGTTTTCATGTATCAATCTCAAGGTGGGTCTATCTGATATACTATTCTCTAACATGTACATATGTTTTTGACTTGATATCCAATATCATGACTGTGAGAGTCTGTCATCAGTGAACACACATTCCAATCTTATGTATTACTATTATCTATTTTTATTCCATGATAATATATGACCAGGGACTTAACTAGAATGTATTCACTCTTGTTATGCATATGTTATCATTCTTCAGGTCCTTAACTTGAAGACATATGTCATCGAGTAACATCATTCTTTAGACATCTATTACTCTTGTGTCATCATATCATGACTGAGACCGACATAATAGATGGAATTACATTTATTAATATGATCAAATCAAGTACATGATGCCCCATACAATCATCAAATGATCCACTCTATGAGCATATATACTAACACACAAATATATATATATATATATAATGTGATTCTTATATATGATCTAGCATACAATTAAGTGATAAGCGAATATGTAGTTGAGGGATGTCTAAATGGTCAATTGGTGCCAATGAAATTTATATGAATGATCATGAATATAAAGTAAAGATCTCATATGAACCTTGGTAACGACAATTGTGTCATGAAATTGTAAATTGGGACTCATAATGATATTTATGACAATTGTGAGATAATGGAGACATTTTAGTATGTATTTTTGAAGAAAGTATACATTATCATAAGCATGTTTTAAGGATTTAGTAAGAAGATTATACAACATACTTTTTACTCAAAGTTTTCCAAGAGTTAGATTATAAGTTGATAAACCATTGTTTAAAATTTGCATGTTTTTTATTATTTATTTAGGATACTTATCATTTGAAAGATAATAATAAAGTTTTTGGAGATTTATTGTGTAGGAAATTAATCTTTGATTTATCAATCATACATGAACCAAAAATGTGGTTGGACTTGAGGATATACCTTGGGGGCACGACTTAGTTATAGGTAAGTTGGACATTGTAAGAGAATCGAACACATTTGAACATCTTGGTAATGTGGTTACTCATAAACATATTTGGGTTTTCTTGGGATCCGGTGGAATCTTTGTGATCTAGGGGAGATATTGACCCTTAGAATACTCCCTCGGGTGGTTGGGATAGGGAAAACACCCTTATCATTTTCCCTTCCTCTCCATTGTATGTTGTAGATCAAATTTAGGATAGAGTGAGAGGGATGGAGGAGGAACCATATAATCTATATATAGAATACTTACTACATGACTTGGTTTGAAAGATCAAAGATCGTACTTTTTTGCTAGATTCATGTGGTTCCCAACGGGCTCGACCTGCACCTTTTAGAAAGCCATTGTAGAGCTTTGCTACTAGACCTTGGGTGTATTTGGCAGTCTATGAGGAGTAGCTTTGGGTTTATAGAAACCTAACAAAGCTTCCTGAGGTTTTGGGTGTTCACGATATTCCATAGAGAACAAAGCCCTCCTTCACACTTCTTTGTGCCATAGTGATACCCTGAATGCCATCATGGGAGGAGATCAAGCATACAAGAACCAATTTTCGTAGATGAATATATTCCCTAATCACCCATGAAACTGAGGATGATGAAATCTAGAGCCACTAAAATGGTCGCACACCACTGAGTTTGGGGATGATATTTGGGATTATAAGGTGTGTGGACCCTTCACTCGTTGCCAACTGATTTTGAGTTAGATAGACACACTCACAAATAATATCATAGCAGACCCAACAATACAAGTGTGAGGAACACACCCTATCTACAATTACAAGTAGACGAAATAGAAATGTGGTTGTAGTTGAAGAGAGACGTGAGGATAGACCCATTCCTCTGAGTTTGGAGGTGATTATTGGGTTGATAAGGCATATGGTCCTTTCACTCATTACGAATTGGTCTTGATTTGAATAACTACATTCACATAAATTCCTCAATAAGGTCATGGTTCTTGGCAACATACATTATTTTTTGTGCAAAGTATGGGAGCACAATCCCTCAATGTGTGACTCACATCTAGATGAGTAAAATTGATTATTTATTACTTTCCAAAAAATATTTTAACTTCAAAAACCTAAAGAAAAATAGAATACAACTCAGAAAAATTGAAACCATGTACCCATTCAAATAAAAGATTGTGTATATGATGGAAATCCTTTATTATAGTTTTCATTCTCAAAATTATAACTCATTATAGAAGAAACTATGCATAATGTTTAATCTATGAATAATGAGTATGAGTAGCATAGTTTGGAATATGATATCCAAGAAAAATACATTAGACCCCTGATGATCCTTAAAACTTATTTCGTGCCCCTAAAAATTCTATGTTATTCAAGCATTCCTTGTTGTGTTGATAAACTACTTAGTGCTATAGACCCTTGTTTATTTCTAGAAAATAGCATGATGAGGAGTAACAATAGAAAAGATCAACATAGAAATTTGTATGATCTCAAATATTGGTATAAATAATGAAATTAAGGTTACATGTTAATGATTGTTACACACCTAGGATTGGATAGGAAACTCTAACATGACCTAGTAGGTATGCACTTTGGGCTATCTGAAAATTCATGGTTCAAGATATTTACAAAAAGTAAGCTTTAGAGTTAAGGATTCAAGAACAATTTTGGGTTTTCATAGTGTAGGTAAGTGGTATATGCCTTGAGCTTGAGTAGGATTCTTATACTTTCTGCTTATGCAATATATTAGTTATTGTATCATGGAACATGTCATGTTATTGATAGTTAAAATTGAATGACTACAAGTGCATCCTTTAAAGTATGTTTATTATGATAATATATCAACCAATATATCATGTGTTAAATCATTATTCATGGGCATTAGTTTTATGTGGGTGTAAACCCTAAATTTTAAGTAAATCAAGAAAAATATATGTAGGACTCAACCCTAGCTTTCCATTGTTGGTCTTATGGTAGCACACTATCTTTCTAGATGCCAAAATCATATAATGAGGGAACAAAAACTTTCATCTATTGACCTATGTGGTGTGACAATACCTTTTTAGATATTTGCATCATTTTGTGAAGACATAACACTTTTAACTGTCTACGCCTAAGGATAGGATTCAAAAAATTACATCTTATTATGCATCTTATCATATGACAGAGATAATCTATTTTATTGGCACAATATTGTGTATCTGATCAAATTAGTTCCAAGCATAGTTATTTCTACATATCACATAAATAATGTGTTAAGTAATGTGAAAATACATATTCAGACCTAATTATAATTAATCTTTTTAAATTGTCTTCAATTGATAGTTTATTTTCATATTATGATGTATCTATTAATCTTCACCAATTACAATCAATTTGTCAATATGTGGATGCACATAGGAGGTCATAAGAAAAAACTAGCTCGTAGGAGGATGATGCGCATACAGAGTTAACCTAGTAGGGTGCCATCTATCTAATTTTAAGATGTCTAATTAGATTTCATTAATATCATGAATGAAATTTTTCCAGACATGGATGTAATAAATTGAGAAAAGAATGTGTACAAGAATCGATGTACAACTTATATTAAGCAAAGTTATTATACTATTACAATGAAAGTTACGCATTTTGTGACAATATTGTAGTATAATATTGATATTCATGCATCTGATGTTATTATATACGGATGGCAAGGGGATGTAGCAATTAAAAGAGACATTTTAATTGGTGACTGATTTCATTGTATGCAATGCATCTATAAATACTATATCTATGAGAGATTCAAGGAAATGTAATGATGACCAAGTATGAAAAGAGATGTTGTTGAATAATTTTTTCAGATGCAATATATTTTAGCAAGTCAAAATTGAGTACAAAAATCAATGGAGAAGTTGTAACTAGTTCTTATATGCTTGAATGGAAGTGGTGCAACATCACAATGGACTTTATGTGTGGCTTACCAAAACATAATTTGTATTTTTTTCTAGTTTTGATAATAGCAGATAGAATAGGTAAATCTACCCATTTTGTAATAACCCATTTTTGTGTTAGCATTAAACCCTAGGTGAGAATGCCTAATCTCTTCTAGCCTATAAATGAGCTAAGTAGTTAGATAATAATGTTTTACGGAGCCCTAGTTTTAATCTCCATTTTTGTAAGGTAAATAACCTTGTTTTATTCATAAATATATATTTGTCTTAATTGGGTGCTTATTTTCATAATTAAACTTTAGATTATGATCTAAGATCAATTGACAAAGATATATATAAAATTTGAGCCAATTTTGACTCTCTAGATATGTAACTCTATTTACATTGTGGACTTACATATAATTTTCCCACTTGGGATGTCTAACTACAATTTTAGTACATACATATTTTGTGGCACAGTGTTCTTGATTATATTGCAAAGTTTTTTTTCATTTATATGCCTTCTAACTTTGTTACATGGGGTACCAGTTCCTTACATTTTACAAGTTGGATGCCTTGTGTACCAGTCAACCAATGGCTTGATAGACCCTTCGATTAGTGAAATCTATTATTTCATTGTAGGTCCAATAAATCAAGGGATCAATATTTTAATAATCATTGACCTTCTCTTTGCCCCCCTCCCCCAAACCTCTGACGGTCAGCTTGTTTTGACCCTTACAAGAGACTATATATTAATTATCAGACTGAAGAAGATTTGAATTTCACATATAGCACCTGATGAATCTACTGACCTTGTGGACTAATGATCGTAATTGCTGTTAAATTTTGTGAATTTCGTTGCTCTTACAACCAAAGACTGAGCAAATTTGCATCAGACTGCATTATAGTTTCAGTTATGCCTCAAAGACTCATAGTCCTAATCCTAATCCTACATGGTGTGGAGATCCTATTTCAAGTCTTGCCTTGGTTTGAGTCCATGTAACATACTGAATTCCAGGGTCTTACTTTCAATTTCCCCACTTTCTAGTTTTTCTTTTCTTTCATGTACTTTTGGACCTTTTTCATAAATTTCCCTATCTTTTGTATCCTTCTTGGCCTCAATGAGCATTATTTGAGGATGAAACCTATAATTACCAACATTCATGATAATGAAGGGGTGTTTGCACAAATAATCTAATTAATGTGATAATTGAGACTAATAAGGCAAAATGGCCTTTAATGAGAGATAAGTAGTGAATAATGTTAATTTGGAGATTTTTATATCTTTTTGGAATAAGAAATGAGTAATAAAGGGTAATTGAATTTATCAATGAGAATATAACACTCATTTCTCTCTCTCCTCCAAATGATTATTAAAGCATTAAAATGGAGAAAAAGTGGTGGGACATGTCACTTAAATGACTTTATGAACATTGTCTCGAATTTTAGTAAAGGAATTAGTAAGAAAATAGTTTTGTGTTTTAAAATGCATTAATATACACATTAATGGGAAATATAGGAGTTACGAGTCATATTGTGTATAAAATGGAAATCTAATTATATAGCATTATTGTAGACATTAATTCTAGCCTATGGTTAAATTTTGAGGTCATTTGACCCTTGTTTGACCCCTCAAATTGGTTTTATAAGCATTGATTAAAGTGTGACTAAAGTTCTTAATTCGATTTCATTTGTTTCATAATTCTAATGTCTGCGTTATTTCATTTGTCACATGCCTAATTCCTCTCTGATGCACAATCAGACGGTTCCCTTTTGATCATCAGATTTTCACCCCAATCTGATGGCTGGGACATCGTCCCTTATCTCCCGCTCTCACACAATCAAACAACAGTTTCATAGGCTGCATTCACCGATCTCGTTCTCTCTCCCTCCTCCATCAATTCACAAGATGTTTCATGCGTTGAATTCATCTCTTCTTGCCAGTTTGAACAGGTAATAACTCATTGCCTATCTCTCCCTGGTCGTGAAATGCCCAAACCCGCTCTTCTCCTCCTCTTTGCCATTTTGCACAGGGGGGTCTTGGTCCTCCTGCTGCATATATAAGGCGATGTAGAGCACCTTTAGACCACATCCCAACCTACTCTTCCTCTAATTTCTTTGCATCCTACCTCAAAGATGTTCACCTACTCACTTTCATCTCCGACGAGCTCCATGCTACCTCTGACGCCTCTCGCTCCATCAGTTAAATTGAAGCACCGGTAAGCATCCCTAGACCTTGCTCTTTCATTCCGGTGTATCTCTTTGCCTCACGATGCCCCCAAGCACCCGGTACTATAGACCAGGTTTCACCTCCTTGCCAACACCAACCCTTCTCGCATTTTGGTGCTTCTCCGCCCGTGACAAGGCATGGTTTCGACGCATTTTGACCCCCGAACCTGTCGGAGGTCCCATCTTGTGTTTTTCTTTTCGTTTCCATGAGTTTCAATCGTGCTCTATTTTCTGATATTCTCAGCTCTTTTGGGATGTTATCAGCATCGAACGACCTATCTTTCTTCACCACCGGGGTACGACAAATTCAAAGGGAACATTTCCCTGGTCAGACCACCACCAGGCGTCGAGTGTGCTCGTGCCTTGGTCCCTGACCTATTACTCCCTCGCCATTGTTGCGAGCAGAAGAAACCTGGTCAGGTAATGACCGAGGTGCCCTTCTCCCTTCAATTTCTCAATTAACCCAACAAGGGAAATGTAGGTATTTTGACCCTCGCTTTGCTTCTCTATTGCGAGTCATTTATTTGGGACTGAATGACACTCTCGTCCCCACGACTTTAATTGAATCAATTAGCCGATGATGGGCATTTTGGTAATTTCATCTTTACTCAATCACCCTTTTGACCGAGACCACGTGCACATGGACCAGTGACTGGGCCAAACCTGATTAGCCCATGTCAGCATGGGTCCGGCCATTGTGGCTTTATGTTTTGCAAATTTCTTTCGCCTATGTGGCATTTCCTCGAAATCTGATTGGTTGGTTTCATTTCATTCTTAATAAATCATTATCATGTCAAAAAAATTAGAATAAATAGTTATTGGAAAGGTTTTTAATGTAGAATCCGAATTTATTATTTTTGAGTCTTGATTCTCTTTCCTTTTTTGAAGTTTTCCTTAGATACCATTTTATTCATGGTAAATGTTCCAAAATTAGTAATTAATTCATTTTAACTCCAAATTGATAATAAGATATATTTTCTTAATAAGTGAAACTCAACGAATCTTTTGGTCTAGGTTTTGAGTCACAAATCGAGGTTTGGTTTTGAAGGTGGAAAATTAAGGTTTCAACCCTTGCAACATCAAACCCTAATCCATATATATACATTTGAATCTAGGATAAAAGTGATTGGGATACAATCTTGTCAATGAAAGTGATGGATGTGAATCTGCAATAAGGTATGTGAACCCTATTTTGTGAATATCTATAAATGTGCAAATTACACCTGACTCTTTCAGTTGGGCCTTTTTATCCAACCCATTTTTCCCAATGAGGCTTGAGCTTATTTTACTTATTCATGAAATTCTTATATTTCCTTTCTTTGGCTCTTCATTTGAGTTGAATTTACTATTATCCATTATTCTTGTTATTGCTTAAATTATTCTAGGGTCAGGGATCCCACTTTATATTGATGAAAACTTAACATAATTGTCATTCAACTTAGCATGATGATGAAAATGACTGGTTAATAATGTAGTGTACATGAGTACAAACCACCCATATGGCACTGAGGTTTTAGTCCTCCTTCCAGGCATTGGGGTTTGAGTCCCTTACCACTTTATATATATTTAGGGTTTGGGAAGGTGTTATGCTCCCTCACCCAGAGGTTGAGGTCCGGTAGGTGCCTCAACCCTATATTAGATTAATCTAGCCATATTCAATCATGCATGTTGTTATATTATTATTGTTGAAATTATGCCAGAATTACTATTTCTTATTTGATTTACATGCCTCATGCTTTTGACACTCTTAGAATAGTGGATCTTTTATTATGTAATGGTGTGCTTTATTATTTGTCCTTATCCTTTTAATTAACGCATACTTTTTATCTATCTCTTGTTGGGTGATCCCAACCACCCAAGTATAGGATCAGAGTGCGCAATTGAAGCTTGGTGAACCAGCCTAAGGCTAGGGATGTGGAGTTCAACCATCTAGCTTGGACTTAGCTACATATGTTAAGTTGTTTTGTTTGGAGACAATATTGTTTTGGTTTAGTCTTCCTCTAGCTAGATCCTTGTTTTGTATAAAGTTGTACTCTTATTGGGAAATTTTGTAAAGTGCTCTTTATACAATTGAATATAGTCAAAGTTTAAAATTCTTCTACTTCACATTGATGTTATTGTTTACCATTATTTTTAGTAGAGAGTTGATCTCATCTCTTTACAATCCAACCCATGTTCCTAGTTGGACTTGGATTAGTGTTCCTATTTGGAGTTGGAGATGGCTCTATCTATACGCAACTTAGAAGCTTATTGTGTATTAGACTCTTATTAGGATTATCTGTTCCTAGTTGAAGCCTTATGCCAAGGATCCTATAAATAGGACCCTAGGGGTATGGAATTTTCTAATACTAAAAAGAGAAATGTACAGAGTTGTACCAAAGAGAGTTCTCTCTCTTGTTTGGGTGTAACCTTCTTAAAGTTTTTGGGCTCTCTCTTGTTTGGGAGTATCTCTCCTTTGTAATCTTCTTGCAATAGTGAAATTATCTTCTCCTCTCATTGAGTAGGTTGGATACATCGAACCACGTAAATCATTTGTTCATTAGTTGTGTGGATTGTTATTCTTCCTCTTAGTGCATACATGTCATTGTTCTTTCCACTGCACTGACTCAATAAATTGGTATAAGATCTTGGTGATCAACAACAATGATGAGCAAGTACGACATCGAGGAATTTGACTGCATAATCAACTTTGGGTTATGGTAGATCAACATGAAAAGCATGTTGATGCAACATGGCGTTGCTAAAGCACTGCTAGGAGTAGAGAATTTTCCATCTTCCTTGACTTCTGAGCAAAAACAAGAGATGAATGAGAAAGACCTAACTGCCATCCAGTTGTCACTTTTATGGATGGTTCTTGGTGAAGTCGCTAAAGAAAAGACTGCTACAGACTTGTGGTAGGAGCTTGAATCTCTCTACATGACAAAGGCTCTCAAAATCAAATTGCATCATTGGCAATGCCTACATCTGGTACACATGGCTGAAGGTACATCTATTCATGATCATATTGATTAGTTCAACTCCATCATTATGGATTTGGAAAATATTGACATCAAAGTGCAAGATGAAGATAAATCTTTGATTCTTTTATGTTGTCTTCCCCCTTCTTACAAGAAATTTTGTGAGACCATTATCTTTGGAAAAGGATCCATCAAGCTAGAGGAATTAATGTCTTCTCATGTCTAAATCCTTGATGGACAAGGAATTGGTTGTTTCTTCTAATGAAAGACAAGCAGAAACTCTCAATGTAAGGGGTCTATAAAAAGAAAAAAGGTAAGAGTGAAGAATACAACAGATCTATACCCAGCCTAATAACAAGAAATCATGCAGATACTACAAAAAAGGGGCATACAGTTGAAGAATGCTTCATGTTATACAATAAGAAGAGGTGTGGAAACTAAGATCATCAAGAACAACCTGGTGGTGCCAATGTCACACAAGAAGATGATGATTTTGTTCTCACGGTATAATCTACTCAAGATATCAAAATTTATGGATTCTTGACTTTGGTAGTTCCTATCACATGTGTCCTAGAAGGAATTAGTTCTCCATATATAGTGTAGTTGAAGGTGGAGTTGTTATTATGGCAAATGATTCAACTACGAGATTGTTTGAATTGGATCTGTTCGCATCAAGATGTTTGATGGTGTTACCATAACCATCTCCAATGTCCATCATGTTCAAGGTCTTGCTAAAAAATCTCATCTCTCTAGGCACACTTGAAGAGAAAGGTTTTTTCCATGCTGTAAAAGATGGAATTATGTCTATGTATAAAGATGAGACCTTTGTTATCAAGGGCCAAAGACATATTGGAAATATATACTCACTTTGTGGTGAAACTGACATTGGGATGGTTGCTATATCTTCTTCTTCATCCTCTTTTGATCTGGATGCCACTAAACTTTGGTATCTTGGACACATGAGTGATAAAGGTCTTGTTATGTTCTCAAAGAAAAAGGATTATGTTACTAATTTTGATACGGATCTTTCTCCTAGTGTCACAAAATAGGTGGAGCTAGATGTTGATGGTGTCATTATCACTACATGGACTTTGACACCTCTTATTCAAATTAGTCAAGATACCTCAGATAATGTTGAAGATAAGGTACTTGATGCACAAACCAATAGTGTTGCCCAATGTAGAGAAAGAAGACATATTAGGTCACCAACAAGATATTTAGATTACATTGCTACTTATGCTTTGGCCACTACCGAGGAGGTTGGTGATGTTGGTGAGCCATCTATTTACATTGAAGTTGTGGTGTCTCCAAATTCTTCTATGTGGGTTGCTTCTACGATTGAAGAGATGGAAACTCTTGATAAGAATCAAATTTCTGAGCTTGTCAAGACTTCTATTGATAAGAATTTCATCAATAAATATATTCCTCCTGATACGATAATAAAGCTACTACCATTTTCCAAGTCCAGTACCTTCTTGGACTTGGTTGGCCTTCACAGCTGATGGTGATGCCCTTTGGGGGTGGAGGAGAAGAAGTTTGTTGTTTTTTCTACAAGATGATGACTTCAAGTCAAGGTGGAGATTTGTTATGCCTTGAAGACTCCTAGTCCTAATCCAAATCTTGCATGGTGTGGCAGTCCAATTTGGGGTCTTTCCTTGGTTTGAATCGAACCCATGTTCCTACTTGGATTGGATTAGTATTCCTATTTGGAGTTGGTGATGGATCTATCTACATGCAACTTGGACTCTTATTGTGTACTAGACTCCTATTAGGATTGTCTATTCCAATTTTAAGCCTTATGGCATGGAGCCTATAAATAGGACCCTAGGGGCATGAGATTTTCTAGTACTGAAAAGTATCATTGTACATAGTTGTACCAAAGAGAGTTCTCTCTCTTCTTTGGGTGTAACCTTCTTAAGGTTTTGGGGATCTCTCTCTCTTTTGGGAGCATCTCTCCTTTATAATCTTGTCGCAATAGTAAAATCCTCTTCTCCTCCCCTGGAGTATGTAATTTAGAGAGAACTAAGTAAATCCTATGTTCATTGTTTATGTGGATTGTTATTCTTCTTCTTAGTGTGTTCATGTTGCTCGTTGTTCTTTGTGCTTCATTGACTCAACAGTTTCTAATGTTTGGACAAACCTTCAAACTATTAGGTGGGATAACTAGATAAGCCCACCGAGAAACCTGAGCCCAACGAGACTTTACCCCTTCCCATCGACAAAAAGACAGTGTGGTTGACTAATGTCTAGACAAACTTGCATGCACCGATGGGTTTTTTGGACATGTTGATCGATGGAAAAATTGGTCCCTTTGATTGATAAAAATACTACCTTAGACCCTTTAACTACCACCCTACCTACAAAAACCCTTACCCTTTGAGTACTACACCCATTTCATATTCTTTTTTGTGAAATACCTTCCTGCGTCTAAAGACCGAAAGAGGGCCACTAGAGGTCGGAGAAAAGTGCAAGTTGTGGATGCATGTCTTGGATCAACATTTCCTTAGACTGACGCAAGCCTTCTAATCTTGTTTCTTGCTCCATACATGTATTATCTACTATGCTAAACTATTTTATTAATGTTTCTTTCTTATCTCTTACATCATGTATGAGATCCATGATGTTGCATGTTGAAAATTTGTGCATATAGTAGAGAACCCTCTTATCTTCTCTCTTTGCTCTAGATACACCATATTCTTATGGAAAGGAGGTTTCTCAGAGCTTTTTGAAGAAGAAGTTTGGATATTTTCCACTCTTATTTGGTATCTTGTTGGAACTTTGTTTTCTTTACCTTAAGGCAAGTGATATGACTTTTGATATTGTTACAACCCAAATTTTCGGTTTCTTTTGGGTGGAAATGCAATTTTCCCAAATAAGGGTATGATTATGTATATTGAATTTTTGAATAGATTCCTTTGATAAATAGCCTTGTATGTTTGGTTTCGTGGGCCTTGTTGGCTATTGGACCCAATAACAATAAAAAGGAAATAAAAAGGAAAAGGAATCAACTAGTAAAAGAATAACTAAGATAATGAGAAAAAGAAGATGTGGAAGAATCTAGAAGGCTAAGAATTATCCTTCAAGGAATTCATATTTTTCAATATTTTGGAGTCCAAGTTGCAAATATTATAGGAGAAGAAAGAGACAAAAATCAAACAAAGCATTATTAAGAAGGAAAGTTGAAATAATGATGAAAAAATAAGAAATATATGGAAATATGGATAATAGAATTATTATGAATGAGATTTTGACTCCACATGGTTTCTGATGGTAAAAGGAATCAAAATAAAGAAAATAAAAGATAAGGAGAGAGAAAATAAACTTAAAATATGCCTTATTAAGAGATAACTTGCATATGAAGAAACGTCCATCATACCTTCTAGTTTGTCCCAAATTTGCACATAACTAGATTAAGTCATTATGGAATTTTTGATAATTTGGGATTAAAAGGATAAACGGTTTGGGAGATATGAATTTTTCAAATTTACTAAAGTAAATAGGATATCATTTAAATGTCACAAATATCTAATTTAATCAGGAATTCTTGGCGCATGGCTGATATCCGTTGGATTAGGATCCAACGGAGGCTCCTCTTCAAACTCTTCTGTTAGAAAAGGATCAGGAAACAAAATTTTTGGTATTGATATTCTCAATGGCCTTTGCATGAAAGTTCTTGGAAAGTGTCCCATTGGGACTGGGAGAGGATTTCAAACTCAGGGATCCCAAGTTTTCTAGGATTTCAAGACACATAGCAGTCTCGCCCAATGTATTCACCATGAGAAAACCGGCCAAGTAAAGAGGTATATATATGGGGGCTTGGGGACCTCTGAGGGATCGTGTATCTGTTCTAGATGTTCCAAAGGGTGGATAGCATCAAAACCAAATCCCAATTTCACCTTACGGTCCCTGTCCTTCTCCCTCTTCCTCTGTTCTACCGGCGAGCTACCAAACCACCCCTCTTATATAGACCAATGCTGAAGGAATTGATAGGTCCTATGAGTTTGGTGGGGCTAGGTAGAGGGATGGCAACCTTCACTGGTGGTTGAGGAGGCTGGATGATCAAAGTCAACTGTGGGGTTGACCGCAGTTGGGTGTTGCGTACGCGAGCAAGAGACGCACAGAGGTAGAAGACAGGTTAAAGAATTATCATCCTACCCCCAGGTGTGCGGGGCCTTGATCCCAATGGTGTGGGGGTAGTGGTGTCTTTCCACTAGTCTTGCCGGCCTAAATCAAAGAAAAACAAAAACAAGTAAGTGTTGACGTGTCAACTCTTTATTGGCCAATCAAGTTTTATATTGTAAAAATCAAAGAAATTGCTAGGATGCTCGGATGAAAATAAGTTATATATGAAAATTGATCAAGAGAACCTGTAGAATTCATTGAAAATACTGTTGAGGCCTGATATCGCTTGTAATTCTAAAAGTGTACTAAGTTACCCATGTTTATGTATTAAATCATGATAAAACCCTAATGTGATGGAAAATCAGATTTAATGTCTTGATTAGGTTGTTTTGAGATATAGTAACATGTTGGGAATAAGAAGAAGAATTAAATCTAATTAAGATGATAATATGTTTGTTTTAGGGTTTTGTACACATGAATATGCAATAATGAACTTCGAAACCCTAATTGAAGGTTAATGGTTTCTTATGTGGTTTAATTCGAAATTCATCATTTTTGTCCCTTCCCAACCCTAATTCAATTAAGGTTCTAAGTTTTAGGGTTTTTCTCTCTGTTCCTTACCCTCTTGAGGTCAGGGTAAGTACAATAAGGATTAAGGAATCCTCCACCAAATCAATGAAAAGCATATAAACAAGATGTCATGGATATAAGCTTGATAATTTAAGCATAAACTAAAGATTAGTTACATGCTTAAGGTTGCATGGCATGTGTTGTCCTACCCTCAGGAGAGATCTGAGGTTAGACCTTCTTATAGGAGGATGAGGAGAGAGTTAGCCTTGGAGGTAGAGGCCTCTAGAAAGAGGTAGAGACCTGGAACATCCTCTAGGGACGATGCTAACCCTAGCCCTAAGTGGTTGTTAGAAAGAGGGTTTACAAGATGAGTTGGATATAATAGTGGACAATGCATGTATGTATGTAGGTTGACATGCATGTTGGTTTTGAGTACCCATGAGAAGCATGAGCTATGTGAGGTTGATTGACCTAGTGTCTTTTGGCGACCCAACCTTGGAAGGGTCGTTCTTGTTAGGGTGAACAATAGCTCCTTCATTAAAAAGGATAGTGGCGACCATATAGAAACCCTTATGAGCATATATGAGCATAGAAGAGCATGCACCTATGTAGGAGAGAATGTCAGTAGTGCTGGCAGTAGATTGACTTACGTCAGAAGGGTTATGGCTGAAAGGTTAGGAGATGAACATGCAGAGCTTTGGATAATCTTGATCAAACATAGGTTGGGATCGTACGTTTCACCCATGTAGGTATATGCATGTATCCTCAAGAGCTTGATCCACCTTCTTAGAACCTCCAGTAGTAGGATCATTTGTAGGGGTTAGCTCTAGAAAGAGAACAAGGTCTGAGAAAGAAGGTTGCAAGCTTAGACTTCAAAACATGAGGAATCATGAGAAGTTAGGTATGATAAGGTCTAGAATAGACGACCTAAGCAGATGTATGTGGTTGCCTCATGCATGATCCTTGGAGTCTTGTCATACCTTGGATGCTTTTAGAGGAACCAAACCCTAGATGAGAAAGAGGCTTCTTGAACTGATGTACAGATGTTATAAGTGCCTAACTTACCTTATAGGAGAGTTCCTTAGACCCTAGGGATGTATACTAACAAGTTATGAGGTCGCACCCAGTTGGTTGTCCTTGTATGGTTCACGTAGAAGAATAATACGAAGTGCATGCTATACCTTGTGCATGTTTGGTTCATGGTTGGACAGTTGATGTAGAAGAAGTGAACCTAGGGTTCCATGACCTAAGAGGGGAAGTGATAGTGCTTAGTGCACCAGATGCTCACAAAGATGTTTGAGTTCCTACAGTTTTGAGCATGGAACCCCTCATGTTTAGAGGATAATGAAACTCCTTGGCTAGGGTATATGTTTGATGAACCCCTCACACATAGGTTGGTGACATATGCATGTATGTTGTTGGTCCAATGTTGAGGAATAGGAGCAAGTATGACATACTAAGGAACCCAGAGTGGCTTAGTGGGTTGTATTCTTGCTAGTTGCATGCCTATGTAGCATGATAGGGCTAAGCCCACACATGACGATGTAAACCCTAGATGTAGGAACATTTGTGACCTTTTCTGCTATCAAGAGATAGTTTTTTCTCCATCCTAGGGAAGGACCCTTCTGTCAGGTGCAACTTTTGTGTAGGTTCTAGGTAACCTAAAGAGGTCTCTCATAGGAGCTTGATGAGCTAAGTGGAGAGCACATGGTATGAGCACAAATCTATAAACCCCTGTGTGACCATCTCTAAAGGATAAGAGGATAGGTTGCCATGGTGGAACCTGTATGGGGCCAGACCGAGGTAGGTAGGTCACCATGATCCCTATTAAAGGATGTAAGCTTGACCATGTATGCCCATAGAGATGATGGAGTGATGGGTAAGGATTCAAGTTTGAGATGTACCATGATAGAATCCTAAGTCTGTACTAAGTTCAAGTGTGGATAAGACCATAGTTGCCTAATTCCCTAGTTGTACAAAACCATAGGGTTGAGAGGTAACAACTATCGTTGTCCGAGTACCATGGGTTAGGAGATTGATCACCTTCATGAGCTCATGGGACCCAAAGGGCAAACGAGGTGGGTACTCCCTGCATGCATAAGGGAAGAGGGATGACCCCAAAAATACCAGCACCCTATAGACCTAAAGGAGACGACTAAGGATTGTGTGATGACCCAAGTATGGTTGGGAATAGTTTACCATGGATGAAAACCTAATATCGAGATATTCAGGATGGGAGACGTGTTATGCACATTTTGGCTTAGTTTGGAAAAGTGTACAGGCGATGTGGGATGCACCATCTCTACTCTTGGAACGGGAAGAACTCTGTATTTAGACTGTAACCAAATGCTTATTTCCTGTCATTATTGGGGTGAGAGATAGGTCAATATGCATGCCATACACTAAGGATAAAGATGATGTGAGTTGAAACATTGCTATAATGTATGAGGATAGAGATAATGGTGTACCTTTTTGGAGAGTATGATGTATGGATGGTTTACAAATATGAAGAGAACTAAGGTAGTCATCTTGAGGACGTTTTATTAAGAGCAGTGTGGAATATATGGGTTATATAAGTTTAAGATTGATTACCAAGATGATGAGCACAAAATTTTCTTGACTCAGTTAAACCTAAATATGAGATGGGAATGATAAGTGGAGGATATGAAGGTTTATGTCTTCACTGTTACCTAGCACATAAGGGTGTAAGGTGGTAATGGATGCTCTTTGTCTAGACGCAACTGTCTAGTTTAGCCAAGTAGAGAGGCTAGAAGAGGTGGTTGGGTGAACCCTAAGTTCGTGAGACATATAGGACTAACACTCTAATACAACCAGACCAGTTGGTTAGTTAGTGGTTTCTTGGTTAGCTAGCCTAGAGCTTGATATGATAGAAGTATGGTTGAAGAACCTCAGATTCACCTCTCAAGAAAAGAAGGTGGTGAAACCCTCTACTAGAGTGTTTTAGGGTTTCTGAGGAGTCAACCTTGAGAAGATCATGACATGTAGGAGATCATGATTATAAGTTCACCATATATTGTGGTACCACTAAGATAGTAAGAGGTTGCAGTATTACCTTGAATACCCGAGATGAAGAAGTACATAGAGTTGCATGGGGCTTTTTGCCATGCATGTGAGGAGGTGAAGGCCAAACACCAATAACCCAGTGAGTTGCTATAGAAAATAAGGAGTCCCCGAGAGGGGAAGGAGTAGATCACCATAGGCATTGTGGATGGTCTCCTATGGACCGAGAGAGGTCAATATGATGCAATATGGGTTATGGTAGATCGCCTTGCAAAGTTGGCCTAATCCCTTGTGTAAGAAAGAGTGTTGTCAATGTGACAGATCTAGTTGAACTATATGCATGAGAGAGAGATAGTTCAACTACACCATGATCTGAGCGCAATATCTAGAGCATGACCTCAAGATTGCTTCCATACGGTGGGAGAAGGTACATGAAGAACTCGATACTAGTTTGAAGTTTAGCACGACTTATCACCCATAATTGATAGTTAGTATGATCCATACTAAAGGGTCTGATGTGAGTGTGGGTGCTCGTTCAAGGTGATACATGGGGGCAGTTCCTGTCCTACGAGAGTTTGTTTGTGATGATAACCACCATAGCCAGTATCGGGATGTAAGAAGCTCATAAGGGTGTTTGTGTCAGCCACCACTTCATTGGAATGATGTTGGGGAGAGAACTGTGTGAAGGTCAGAGATACCACAGTGTGTGCAGATGGAGTCTCTTTGATCGAGCAATGGTTGAGAAAGCCTAGGGGCAAAAAGAATTGTGAGCTGATGCAAGGTAGACTAACATGCAGTTCAGTGTGGGAGAACATGTGTTATGAAAACCCGACCCCTCTGAGCTATAGTGAGAAAGGTGAGCCCCCGATACATGGGTCCATTTGAGATGGATTGGTGGAGATGCTTATGTTTAGCCTTACCCCTAAGGATAACATGATGAATGATGTGTTCCACATGTCCGATCTAGAGAACTATGTGATGTATCCCAACCATGTGTTGATCCATGAACCTATTGAGCTTCTAGGGAGGCTAAAATATCCTGAGTCACCTACAAGGGTACGAAATACCAAGGTGAGAGAAAACTCATTTGTAAGAATATAAGATGATAAAGGTTCTTTAGAAGCGTCATGGATAGGATGAAGCCACATGGGAGACGATGATGGAAATCAGGAAGTCTTATCATGTTTATTTGTATGTTTGGTAGAATTTTGAGGGCGAAATTCCTATAAGAGGGGAAGGATGTTACAACCCCAATTTCTGGGTTCTTTTGGGTGGAAATCCAATTTCCCCAAATAAGGGTATGATTATGTATATTGAATGTTTGAATTGATTCCTTTGATAAATATCCTTGTGTGTTTGGTTTCATGGGCCTTGTTGGCTATTGGACCCAATAACAACAAAAAGGAAATAAAAAGGAAAAGGAATCATTTAGTAAAAGAATAACTAAGATAATGAGAAAAGGAAGTTGTGGAAGCATCTAGAAGGCTGAGAATTATCCTTAAAGGAAGGATTTCTTGGGTTCCAAGGAGTCCAAGTTGCAAAGATAATAGGAGATGAAAGAGATAAAATCAAATAAAGCATTATTAAGAAGGAAAGTTGAGATAGTGATGAAAATATAAGAAATATGTGGAAATATGGATAATAGAATTATTATGAATGAGTTTTCTACTCCACATGGTTTCTAATGGTAAAAGGAATCAAAATAAAGAAAATAAAAGATTAAGAGAGAGAAAATATACATAAAATATGCCTTATTAAGAGATAACTTGCATATGAAGAAAGGTCCCTCATAATTTCGAGTTTGAGTCCCACACTTGGCTCAAAAATAGATTAAGTCATTATGGACTTTAATTTAAAATTTGGGATTAAAAGGATAAACGGTTTAGGAGATATGAATTTTGTAAGTTTTCTAAAGTGAATAGGATATCATTTAAATGCCATGAATATCTAATTTAATCAGGAATTCTCGGCGCATGGTTGATAGTTGTTGGATTAGGATCCAACGGAGGCTGCTCTTCACACTCTTCTGTTAGAAAAGGATCAGGAAAGCAAATTTTTGGGATCAATATTCTCGATGGCCTTTGCATGAAAGTTCTTGGAAAGTGTCCCATTGGGATCGGGAGAGGATTTCGGACTCAGGGATCCCAAGTTTGCTAGGATTTCAAGACACATAGCAGTCTCGCCCAATCTGTTCACCATGAGCAAATTGGCCAAGTAAAGAGGTATATATATGGGGTCTTGGGGACCTCTGAGGGATCGTGTATCTATTTTAGAAGTTTCTACGGGTGGATAGCATCAAAACCAGATCCCAATTTTGCCTTGCGGTCCCTATCCTTCTCCCTTCCTCTTCCTTTGTTCTACCAGCGGGCTACCAAGCCACCCCTCTTATACAGACCAATTCCGGAGGAATTGATAGGTCCTACGAGTTTGGTGGGGCTAGGTAGAGGGATGGTAACCTTCACCGGCGGCTGAGGAGGCCGAATGATCAAAGTCAACTGCGGGGTTGTCCGCGGTTGGGCGTTGCGTACGCGAGCAGGAGATGCACGGAGGTAGAAGACAGGAAAAAGAATTACCATCCTACCCCCAAGCACGATGGGCCCTGAGCCCAATGGAATGGGGGTAGTGGTGTCTTTCCACTTGTCTTTCTGGAATAAATAAAAGAAAAACAAAAACAAGTAAGTGCTGACATGTCAACTCCTTATTGGCCAATCAAGTTTTATATTGTAAAAATCATAGAAATTGCTAGGATGCTCGGATGAAAATAAGTTATATATGAAAATTGATCAAGGGAACCTGTAGAATTCAATGAAAATACAATTGAAGCCTGATATAACTTGTAATTCTAAAAGTGCACTAAGTTACCCATGTCATGATAAAACCCTAATGTGATGGAAACTTGGATTTAATGTCTTGCTTAGGTTGTTTTGAGATATAGTAACCTATTGGGAATAAGAAGAAGAATTAAATCTGATTAAGATGATAATATGTTTGTTTTAAATTTTTGTACACATGAATATGCAATAATGAACTTAGAAACCCTAACCGAAGGTTAATGGTTTCTTATGTGGTTTAATTCGAAATTCATCATTTTTTACCCTTCTCAACCCTAATTCAATTAAGGTTCTAAGGTTTAGGGTTTTTCTCTCTTTTCCTCACCCTCTTGAGGTCAGGGTAAGTATGATAAGGATTAAGGAATCCTCCACCAAATCAATGAAAAGCATGTAAACAAGATGTCCTGGATATAAGCTTAATAGTTTAAGCATAAACTAAAGATTAGTTACATGCTTAAGGTTGCATGGCGTGTGTTGCCCTACCCTCAGGAGAGATTTGAGGTTAGACCTTCTTATAGGAGGATGAGGAGAGAGTTAGCCTTGGAGGTAGAGGCCTCTAGGAAGAGGTAGAGACCTGGCACATCCTTTGGGGACGATGCTAACCCTAACCCTAAGTGGTTGTTAGAAATATTGTCTATAAGATAAGTTGGATATCACAGTTGACCAAGCATGTATGTACGTGGGTTCACATGCATATTGGTTTTGAGTACCCATGAGAAGAATGAGCTATGTGAGGTTGGTTGACCTAGTGCCCTTTGGTGACCCAACCTTGGAAGGGTCGTGCCTGTTAGGGTGAAGGATAGCTCCTTCATTAAAGAGGATAGTGGTGACCATATAGAAACCCTTATGAGCATATATGAGCATAGAAGAGCATGCACCTATGTAGGAGAGAATGTCAGCAGTGCTGGTAGTAGATTGAGGCTTAGATCAGAAGGGTTATGCCTAACAGGTTAGGAGATGAGCATGCAGATCTTTGGATTATCTTGATCGAACATAGGTTGGGATTTTACGTTTCACCCATGTAGGTATATGCATGTATCCTTAAGAGCTTGATCCACCTTCTTAGAACCTCTATTAGTAGGGTCGGTTGTAGGGGTTAGCTATAGAAAGAGAACAAGACCCAAGAAAGAAGGTTGCAAGCTTAGACTTTGAGGCATGAGGAATCATGAGAAGTTAGGTATGATAAGGTCTAGAATTGATGACCTAAGAAGATGTATGTGATCGCCTCATGCACAATCCTTGGAGTCTTGTCATACCTTGGATACTTTTAGAGGAAGCAAATCCTAGATGAAAAAGAGGCTTCTTGAACTGATGTACAGATGTTATAGGTGCCTACCTTACCTTATAGGAGAGTTCCTTAGACCCTGGGGAGGTATAGTAACAAGTTATGAGGTCGCACCCAGTTGGTTTCCCTTGTATGGTTCACGTAGAAGAATAATAGGAAGTGCATGATATACCTTGTGCATGTTTGGTTCCTGGCTAGACAGTTGATGCAGAAGAAGTGAACCTAGGGTTACCTAAGAGGAGAAGTGGTAGTGCTTAGTGCACCGGATTCTCACGAATATGTTTGAGTTCCTACAGTTTCGAACATGGAACCCCTCAGGTTTAGAGGATAAGGAAACCCCTTGGCTAGGGTATATGTTTGACGAACCCCTCACACATAGGTTGGTGACATATGCATGTATGTTGTTGGTCCAGTGTTAAGGAATAGGAGCAACTATGACATACTAAGGAACCCAGAGTGTCTTAGTGGGTTGTCTTCTTGCTAGTAGCATGCCTAAGTAGCATGATAGGGCTAAGCCCGCACATGATGATGTAAACCCCATCGTAGGAACGTTTGTGACCTTTGTTGCTATTAAGAGATAGTTTTCTCTCCATCCTGGGGAAGTACCCTTCTATCTGGTGTAGCTTTTGTGTAGGTTTGAGGTAACCTGAAGAGGTCTCTCATAGGAGCTTGATGAGATAATTGAAGAGCACATGGTATGAGAACGAATCTATAAACCCTTGTGTGACCATCTCTAAAGGGAAAGAGGATAGGTTACCATAGTGGAACATGTATGGGGCCAGACTGAGGTAGGGAGGTCACCATGATCCCTATGAAAGGATGTAATCTTGACCATGTATGCCTAGAAAGATGATGGAGTGATGGGTAAGGATTCAAGTTTGAGATGTACCATGATAGAATCCTAAGTTTGTACTAAGTTCAGGTGGGGATAAGATCGATGGGAGTAGGAGTTGCCTGATTCCCTAGTTGCACACGACCATAGGGTTGAGAGGTAACAACTATTGCTGTCCGAGGATCATGGGTTAGGAGATTGATCACCTTCATGAGCTCATGGGACCCAAAGGGTAAATGAGGTGGGAACTTCCTGGATGCATAAGGGAAGAGGGATGACCCCAAAAGTACCAGCATCCTATAGACCTAGAGGAGATGTCTAAGGATTGTGTGATGACCCAAGTGTGTTTGGGAACAATTTTCCTTGAAAGAAAATCTAATATCGAGATATTTAGGATGTGGAGACATGTAATGCATGTTTCGTCTTAGTTTGGAAAAGTGTACTAGCGATGTGGGAGGCACCATCTCTACTCTTGGAATGGGAAGAACTCTATATTTGGACTACAGCCAAATGCTTATTTCCTCTCATTATGGGGGTGAGAGATAGGTCAATATGCATGCCATACATTAAGGATAAAGATGATGTGAGTTGAAACCTTTCTACGATGTATGATGATAGAGATAGTAGCATACCTTTGTGGAGAGTATGATGTATGGATGGTTTACAAACACAAAGAGAACTAAGGTAGTCATCCTGAGGATGTTTTATCAAGAGTAGCATGGAATTTATGGGTTATATAAGTTTAAGTTTGATAACCAAGATGATGAGCTCAAAATTTTCTTGACTCAGTTAAACCTAAATTCGAGATGGGAATGATAAGTGGAGTATATGAAGGTTTATGCCTTCACTATTACCTAGCACATAAGGGTGTAAGGTGGTAATGGACGCTCTTTGTTGATACGCAACTGTCTAGTTTAGCCAAGTAGAGAGGCTAGAAGAGGTGGTTGGGTGAATCATAAGTTCGTGAGACATATAGGGCTAACACTCTGATACAACCAGACCAGTTGGTCGAGTTAGTGGTTGCTTGGTTAGCCAGTCTAGAGAATGATACAATAGAAGGATGGTTGAAGAACCTCAGATACACCTCTCAAGAAAAGAAGGTGGTGAAACCCGCTACTAGAGTGTTTTAGGGTTTCTGAGGAGTCGACCTTGAGAAGATCATGACATGTAGGAGATCATGATTATAAGTTCACCATATACTATGGTACCACTAAGATAGTAAGAGGTTGCAATATTACCTTGAATGCCCAAGATGAAGAAGTACATAGAGTTGCATGGGGCTTTCCGCCATGCATGCGAGGAGTTGAAGGCCGAACACCAATAACCCAGTGAGTTGCAAGAGAGAATGAGGATTCCCCGAGAGGGGAAGGAGTAGATCACCATAGATGTTGTGGATGGTCTTCTATGGACCGAGAGAGGTCATGATGCAATATGGGTTATGGTAGATTGCCTTGCCAAGTTGGCCTAATCCCTTGCCTAAGAAAGAGTGTTGTCAATGTGACAGATCTGGTTGAACTATATGCATGAGACAGAGATAGTTCAACTACACCATGATCCGAGTTCAATATCTACAGCATGACCTCAAGATCACTTCCATATGGTGGGAGAAGGTACATGAAGAACTCAATACCAATTTGAAGTTTAGCATGGCTTATCACCCCTAACTGATAGTTAGTATGATCCAGATGAAAGGGTCTGATGTGAGTGTGTGTTCTCATTCAGGGTGATACATGGGGGCAGTTTCTATCTAGTGAGAGTTTGTTTGTAATGATAACCACCATAGCCAGTATCGAGATGTAAGAAGCTCATAAGGGAGTTTATGTCGGCTACCACTTCATTGGAATGTTATTGGTGAGAGAACTGTGTAAAGGTCAGAGATACCACAGTGTGTGCAGATGAAGTCGCTTTGATCGAGAAATGGCTGAGAAAGCCCGGGGGTGACAAGATTCGTGAGCTGATGTGAAGTAGACTGACAAGTAGTTCACTGTGGGAGAACATGTGTTATGAAAACCCGACCCCTCTGAGCTGTAGTGAGAAAGGTGAGCCCCTGATACATGGGTCCATTTTAGATGGATTGGTGGAGATGCTTATGTTTAGCCTTACCCCTAAGGATAACATGATGAATGATGTGTTCCACATGTCTGATCTAGAGTACTATGTGATGTATCCCAACCATGTGTTGAGCCATGAACCTATTGAGCTTCTAGGGAGGCTAAAATATCCTGAGTCACCTACAAGGGTACGAGATACCAAGGTGAGAGAAAACTCATATGAAAGAATATAAGATGATAAAGATTCTTTGGAAGGGTCATGGATAGGATGAAGCCATATAGGAGCCGATGATGGACATCAGGAAGTCTTATCCTGTTTGTTTGTATGTTTGGTGGAATTTTGAGGGCACAATTCCTATAAGAGGAGAAGGATGTTACAACCCCAATTTTCGAGTTCTTTTGGATGAAAATGCAATTTCCCCAAATAAGGGTATGATTATGTATATTGAATATTTGAATAGATTCCTTTGATAAATAGCCTTGTGTGTTTGGTTTTGCGGGCCTTGTTGTCTATTGGACCCAATAACAAGAAAAAGGAAATAAAAAGGAAAAGGAATCAATTAGTAAAAGAATAACTAAGATAATGAGAAAAGGAAGTTGTGGAAGCATCTAGAAGGCTAAGAATTATCCTTCAAGGAAGGATTTCATATTTTTAGGATTTCTTGGGTTCCAAGGAGTCCAAGTTTCAAAGATAATAGGAGAAGAAAGAGATAAAATCAAATAAAGCATTATTGAGAAGGAAAGTTGAGATAATGATGAAAATATAAGAAATATGTGGAAATATGGATAATAGAATTATTATGAATGAGATTTCGACTCCACATGGTTTCCAATGGTAAAAGGAATCAAAATAAAAAAATAAAATATTAAGAGAGAGAAAATATACTTAAAATATGCCTTATTAAGAACTTGCATATGAAGAATTTTCCCTCATACTTTTGAATTTGAGTCCAAAACTTGGCACATACGTAGATTTCATCTAAAATTTGGGATTAAAAGAATAAACGGTTTAGGAGATATGAATTTTGCAATTTTCCTAAAGTGAATAGGATATCATTTAAATGTCATGAATATCTAATTTAATCAGGAATTCTTGGCGCATGGCTGATAGCCGTTGGATTAGGATCCAACGGATGCTGCTCTTCGCACTCTTCTGTTAGAAAAGGATCAGGAAAGCAAATTTTTGGGATCGATATTCTCGATGGCCTTTGCATGAAAGTTCTTAGAAAGTGTCCCATTGGGATCGGGAGAGGATTTCAGATTCAGGGATCCCAAGTTTGCTAGGATTTCAGGACACATAGTAGTCTCGCCCAATCTGTTCACCATGAGCAAACTGTCCAAGTAAAGAGGTATATATATGGGGGCTTGGGGACCTGTGAGGGATCGTGTATCTGTTCTAGATGTTCTGGTGGGTGGATAGCATCAAAATCATATCCCAATTGCACCTTGCGGTCCCTGTCTGTATCCCTTCCTCTTCCTCTATTATGTCAATGAGCTACCAAGCCTTCCCTCTTATACAGACCAATGTCGGAGGGATTGATAGGTCCTACGAGTTCAGTGGGGCTAGACAGAGGGATGGAAACCTTCACCGGCAGCTGAGGAGGCTGGATGATTGAAGTCAACTGCGGGGTTGACCACGGCTGGGCGCTGCATACGCGAGCAGGAGACGTGCGGAGGTAGAAGATGGGAAAAAGAATTTCCATCCTACCCCAAGCACGCAGGGCCCTGAGCCCAATGGTTCAGGGGTAGTGGTGTCTTTCCACTAGTCTTGTCGGTCTAAATAAAAGAAAAAAAAACAGGTAAGTGATGATGTGTCAACTCCTTATTGACCAATCAAGTTTTATTTTGTAAAAATCATAGAAATTGCTAAGATGCTCAAATGAAAATAAGTTATATTTGAAAATTGATCAGAGAACTTGTAGAATTCAATAAAAATACTTTTGAAGCCTGATATCACTTGTAATTCTAAAAGTGCACTAAGTTACCCATGTTTATGTATAAAATCATGATAAAACTCTAATGTGATTGAAAATCAGATTTAATGTCTTGATTAGGTTATTTTGAGATATAGTAACCTGTTGGGAATAAGAAGAAGAATTAAATCTAATTAAGATGATAATATGTTTGTTTTAGGGTTTTGTACACATGAATATGCAATAATGAACTTAGAAACCCTAATTGAAGGTTAATGGTTTCTTATGTGGTTTAATTCGAAATTCATCATGGGGAAGTGATACTAAGCTGATCCTAAGACTGTTAGGAAGGATTTAACAAACTAGTTAGGGTTTGTGATTAGATTTGCTATTTCAGGGTTTATAGTGTCAATAATGAAGATGAACCCTAATGAAACCCTGAAAAGGGAGTAGGAAACCCTAAGAAGCGAGTTCAAATGAATAGAATCTGCGAAAGTGAATAGTAATTAGATTAAATGTATCTTTCATGGTTCTTTCTTGCATGTGTGGATTGAATTACTTGCATGGATACTTTCTTGCTTGGATTACTATTAGCTTGTTGAATCAACTGAACGGGTATGTGTTACTCTATGAATAATCGCCTTTAGTTTCACGGTGTTTCCAGAATGTTTCTTGATTGATTGTAACCTAAATTGTTGGATGTTCAATTTTGTAAAACTATAAAGTCTTATGTGTATCACAATTAATATGCATGTGCTTCTCAAACCTACATGCCAACCTGATGTATGTTGCAAGACCAAGCCCCAGAGGGAAGACCATTGGGCACCTCGAGAGGTGACCCCATGCACTAAGCTCAGGATGGAGAAGGCAGCCTTATGTCCCTTGCAAGGACAAAACCCTAAGAGAGGGTAATCCAGGGTTTAGGGCAAAAGTGGTTGAGAAGTCACATTAGATTATTAATCAATTATTTGTAATAATTAGGTTGTTAGAAACTATTTATGAAATTGTGATTGTTCCCCACATACCAGTATAGAAATATACTGACCGACGTTTTGTTTGTCGGCATTTTAGATACAATTATGAAAATGGACAAACAATAAATCAAAATTTGTGAAGATACAACTAACCTTTTCAAGGAGGATTAGATAGATAGACTCTTTCTATGGATAGAAGTCTAGAATCCAAATTTTACAAGGTATGCAAAAGATTTATTTTATTCCAGCTTTTCAGTTTAGAAGTAATAGAATTGATAATTATTTTTGATTAAATGTCAAACCATGGATCTTAAAATATTGGGATAGCATCTTCGACCTCTTGGTCTCCCTTGATTGGGGGTTACCGAGAGGTGGGGTCATTACAGATATATTTCTTTCCTACTTGTCACATGCATAACATTAATCTTGTTCTAAAAATTTGTATTTTGCTAAAAGATGACTTTTATGCACTATTTTTCCTGTATAAGATGGTATTACAAAAATTTAAGTTTCTTCTAGACTCTATGTATGTTTCCTTCATTGTAGTGATTACTTCTTTTAAGCATGCAAGAACTGAAAATTAGTAATACATGTACAAATGCTCTTAAAATGTAATTTTTATGGCTTTTCATACCCAGGGAAGGAAAATCTGACCCACATGTTAATCCTTGTTGTAAGATAATCTTAATACAAACATTTTAAGGTTCTTATTTAATGTTATGTTACCGTGATATTAGTTGAATGGAATGTTCTTAATGAAAGTTGCTCATCCAAGCTAGGTCTTGAACATATATTTGCCTAATCCTTAAATAGCATAATTTTACATTTGTCGGAGTTTTTGTCTGAAAGTTTATGTGCTAATTTGTTTATGCATTGTTGAGTACATTGAAAAATATCATATGATATTGACATTCATTCAAGGAGCTATCATTGTTTTAGTCTTAATGATAAATTGGGCTTTTATGTGTCCTGGTTTGAGTTTTAATCATGTTTATGTCCATGGATGAATAAATATATCATATAGAATAAAAAGGAACCATCTCATATGTTTTATATCTTCTAAATTTTCAATACATGATTTATTTTATATAATTCATTTAGGACCTTGTATGTAACTCAATTGGTGTAGTAAAAATATTTAACTATCTTAGTTAATTAAGTGTAACCTTAATCATGTAATTACCTGAGATCTCATAACTATTTAGTGTCATAACTAACTGGATAGTGAAACAAGTAATACTTGTAATAATTGTGTGAAGGAGCTCAAATATGTATTTTGTTTAGTGTATGTGGGTGTAGGGAGGTTTTTTTATCTATCATCCTAACTTTAAGGTATTTAAGAACAGTTGCAGTTGTGTATCGATTTATATGTGATTGAGAGCGATTGCAATTGTAACTCGAATTTGAGAATTTATGTCCTAGTTTTTTTATTTCATGGCTTGTGTACCCAAGACGGATCATGTTTTTAGTAGGATGGTCATTGTATCCCTACTGGTAGGTTGGATTGTTGTGTCACTATAGTTTGTCACTCATAATAACTAAGGTTAAGAAATATGTGGAATTTCAGCCATAATAGATCTTATAATGGGTCGATTGTGACTTCACAGTGGTCAGCTAGTAGTTTGAGTTGTATGCCTCAAACTACCTAGGACTTAATAAAATATGTAATTAGTTGTATAGTATATATGTTTAGGGTTATTGGCAAACTACATTGCGTGATAATTGTTTCTTTGCTCCTCCTGCTAGAATCATATGTGATTCAAATCTTCACATGTTTAGTTATTTGTATCTACACCTTAATCTATACTTGTTCATTGTATAAACTTTGATTAGTCATCCAACCTGTTATATGATAACATCCAATTTGGTAGATATTGTATGCCTTATTTTATCCATATTTTTCTCCTATTAGGAAAATTTATATTCATTTCCCTCCTACCTTGCATATAGCTACTCTCTCTACCCCAATTGAGAATGATAAGGATGTTTCATGTAGGTAATCAAAATACTAGAAGCACACTACCAAGGGAAGAACCATCACCGCATGACAACCGATGTTTTCTCCACAACCATCGATTCACCACCACCGGGCGCTACCAGGAAATACCTTGTCACGTCAACAAAAGATGGTTGTAGAAGTCCAACAACCAATGGCCACTCAACATACCACTATCTGGTGGTCCAGTAGACACCACCATCTGGTGGCCCATCTACACCCACCATCCCATGGCCCGTCTGCACCCATCGCCTGGTGGTTTAACAAACACCACCTCCCAGTGATCAGCATGTGCCTATTCCTCGATGGCCCATTTGCGTTCACCACCATATGGTTGCCAACTGATGGCATCCCTGATAGAGTTGCCACTCGGGTCTGTTAAGCATGTGGCTTGAGGAAAGTACCTACGAGGATTGGGGCACAAGTAAAGGACCCTAAGTCAATGCATAGATATACTCAACCACCAGCTACGTAAAGGGGGTTGTGTGGAAGGTTGTCGTTGTCGCATACTAAAGAGGATACCCTGAGATTTTGTCTGAGTAGGAGTTCACCACTGACTTATCACCACCACCATCGGTTGATAGGAAAGGAGGACGAGAGTCCTCCAGACCTATTCCAGTTCTTCCTTTTGCACACCCTGACCTACTATGGAGCTTCCCCTTTGATGGAAGGAGAAAGAGGAGCAAGCCGCCTCCACCACGATGTGAAGTCCATGAGCATGAGAATTGAACCATCAGTTGTGGCCACCGCCTGGTCACAGTTGTTGTGTCCCCTATTCCCCTACATCTACAACTCATTTTCTCCCCTTCCCTGACCTCCTTCTTCTGGAAGATCTCTATGTCTTCATCCATCAGTAGATTTGTAATGCTTCTCAAGAGAATGAGTGTCTAAACACATATCTTGGGTTGGGAGTATCCCGAAGGCTCTCCCAACATGTATATACTTACATCCTTTTGAATATATATATATGCTCTTGGAAATGGTTATCTCCATACTCTTGTTCTTATTTCTTCACTTGTATGATTATCTACCATCTTGTGATGCTTGATTGTTAGAGCCTCAAAAGAGTAGTTATAATGTCATCTAAGTGTTATGGATTTGCATTAATGCATGAAAATGTAAGAATTCTAAAGCTGATAATCATATCGTTATCTTTGTGATTATTTGTTTGACATCTTGAGAGAGAGCCAACCTAATAATCTAGATCTATCGTAAGCTCAAAAGAGAGGAGGGAATAAATATATATGATGATTGCTTAAAATCTTGCTAAGGTTATACAAAGGGTGTGAGTATTGCATGTTGGTGAGAAATATTAGTAGGTGAAGCCCAATACAAGTCCCCATCCATATCTTGTTGCTACGTGCTTGTTTTCTTCATTTTCTTGTTTTGTTTATCTATCTTTTTTTACTTGTTTTGTTTTGTTTGGAGTAATATCATTCCAATAGGAACACCCTTTTAAACCTACCCTTCTTGGTTGGTGTGACTGAGATAAGATTCTACTTTATTAGCACTCACCACCCTTGTCCCTATGGATCGACCCCGATTACTACATCAGACCCTGTATAATAGTTGTGGAGGCTTGAGTGTTGAGTTATAAATTCAAGAGTCTGACTACTTTAGATCTGCTTTGTTTTGGATGTGTGATTTAGGCCAATCAACGTTTTGGCATCATTGTCAGGGCTAAGGCCAAACGGTACGATTAAGAACACAAGTCTACTCACCATACACCCATGCCTCAAGTTAACAATAGACTTGACTGCACAAATTCTAAATTTGCTGCATCTAACTAATTTGACTACTTCATTTCATACGTCTAGTTTTCTAACTCGACTGTGCTAACTTTTTTGGTAGATTTGGGAGAAGTAGATTTACACAACACCTTATTCTCTTTTTGCATTAACATGTCACTAGGAGAGGAGGACATATTGATGGATGTGGTAGAGGACATGATGGAGAAAATTGAAACCTAAGGGTAGAGGATTTCTGAACTCCGCCGGTAATTGAGTCTGAACATGACTATGCTCACTCTGATGGAACTAGATAAAGGTGTATTCTGATGCCTCACTACATGCCTCATGGCAAAGCATGAAGGTGAAGAACGCCATGAAGATGAATGTGAATAATGTCACGAAGATGAGGAGTGTGATGAAAGACGCCATGATGACCATCGTTACCACCAAGTAAGAAGGAACTGGAGGAACCATTGTGAGCATGTGGACAATAAGTGTGACGATGAAGATGTTGAGGAAGAAGAAGAAGATCATTCCCTTAGAGAATTGGATGCAACCAGAGCTAACAAATTTCGATGCCCCATCATCATTCCCCAGTTGATGCTGCAAATTTTGAGCTTAAACCTATGGTCATCTTCATGATACAAAATAAAACCTTCAGAGGTAACTCAAAGGAAGAGAATCTTTATCATCATCTTGACGCCTTTCAAAACATATGTGACACTATCAAGATGAAGAGAGTGTCATAGGTCATTATATACTGCAAAGGATTCATCTTCTCTTTAGAAGACAAGGCTCTATCCTAGTATCTTGTCCAGCCTCACATATCCATTAATGGATGAAGACCTCAAGCTTATGCTTTTGTCATGAAGTTCTATCAAATTAAGAAAACAATCAGAAATAGGCACAAGATTACTGGATCTTACATAAGACTGGAGAGAATCTCCATGAAGCATGGGAATGATTCCAAGAATATCAGAGGGATTGTCCCCATCACAATTATGATAAGGACTTTTTTTATGACAACATGTTACAATGGGATGGCCTACAGAACGAACTTTGCTGAATGTCGTGGCTAGAAGTGATTTCCTTGGCAAGAAGACAAAGAAGACTATGATGATGATTGATAGAATGGATACACTGCAAGCACGCATTGATTGTGAGAGAAGTGATAGGCTCAAAAAAGAAAGCTAATTCTAAAGGATCCTCTATCAAGGAAAGGGCTCTAGAGAATATAACTTTGCAAATCCAAAAGATTGCCTTAGATGTTAAACAATTGAAGGATATTGGAGGAAAGAGCAAAGTCAAGACTGAGAAAGTTATGAAATGTGTCACCTGTGGTGAAAAAGGACATGACATAGATAATTGTATCTACACTCAATCAGAAGATGATGAAGAAAGTGAAGATGATGAAGAATCTGAGAATGTATCCTATGTAAATTTTAAAAGACCATATCACCCTAGTTTTAATTACAGAAATAAAGAGGTTGCTGAGAATTCTCGCCAATTGGACAGATCGTCTAAGCCACCTCCAATATTTGTAAAACGAGTTGGATAGACTCAGTATACCAAAACTATAACTTAGCAGCAAAATAGAAACAATTACCAAGGTCAAGGCCAATGTCTTAACAAGAACACAAACTAGAAAAACCAAGATCAAAACCATACTAAGAGTAGTGAGCATCCAGACATGATGGATCGACTATTTGATTTTACAAAGAAACAAGTCTCGGTGAATGATCAACTCACCCAAAGTGACATCACTAACTCAGGTGTCTTAACCACCTTGCAAACCCAAATGTTTGACATGCAAAGGCATCAAAATAGATTGACCAAAAACTCACACAACTTTTTGAGCTTATAAAGAATCCTTAAGGAAAAATCTCCAACACAGAGACTGTGAAGATGGCTACTCTTCACTCAGGAAAAGTCATGGGGAGGCAACAAGAAGAAATTCAGCAAGAAGGAGAAATTACCGCCAAGCCACAACTTGAACCCACTATAGTAGAGGAGGAATCTGAGAAGGAAGGGTCTGAAAAGACCAGGAGAAGAAGCGTACAAAGACTAAGAAGACACATCCTATTAAAGGATTATTCGCACGAAGAGATCCCTACTCCCTCACGGTCCCCTTTCCCTACAAGTTAATTAAAGCGCATCTTAAGAAAAGGTATGAGAAGTTCATGGAAGTTATGAAAAAGTTGCACTTGGACATCCCCTTCCTTGACGCTATTGAGGAAATGCCGACATATGCAACTTTCTTCAAAGATCTTATCACTAAAAGAAGGAGAGGAGATCATATAGAGATTGTGCAGCTAGACAAGATGTCTAATGCATTTGTCCAATCCAAGATGCCCGCCAAGGAGAAAGATCATGGGGAATTCACTATCCCCTTCAATGTTGGAGATAATGTGGAAAGAAAAGGGTTATCAGATCTAGGAGCAAGCATAATTCCAATGCCACTTTTTTAGTCCAAAGGCTTGGACTAACGGACATGGTAAAGGCCAGTCAGAGGATCGAGTTAGTTGATCACACTTTCACAAAGCCAGTGGGAATAGTAGAAGATGTGCCATTTTGAGTAGGAAGATTATTTCTATGTTGTGATAGTATACTAATAGACATGAGGATCTGACATGTCTGATGATCTTTGGAAGACCTTTCCTTGCCACAGGTAGATCCCTAATCAACGTGGAAGAAGGGACTATTACTCTTCATGTCAGAAATGACCATATCAATTTTCATGTACAAGATTTTATGAGAAGACTTTCTCTATTTGAGTCAGTTTATTTCATAGATAGTTATACATAGTATTGTGAAGAAGTACAGGAAAATAAAACCATCGTTGATTCACTCATGTGAGCTTTGAACAACCCAGACCTCGGTATGGAAGATCCCAAAATAGTGGCAATTTTGGATTATCTAAACCAACGGGAGGAAGATTTCAGTGATGAAGAAGGTACTGTAGAAATGGTAAAGTATGCTTCATTGGGAAAATGTTGGAAGAGAAAGCTACACCAAAATTGAAGTCTGAGTTAAAGCAATTACCTGGAGGTTTGAAATGTGAGGAACTAGATGAAGAGGAAAGAAATCTCGTTATTATAAACTCCACTCTAATATAAGATTAAAAAGATTCAAGCAACAAGGAGAGTGAGGATAATCAGTAGATGATATTAATGGTTTGAGCCCATCCCTCTACATGCATCACATAAACCTGGAAGACGATGCCAAGCCTTTAGCTCAACCACTAAGGAAGATAAATCAGATGCTCAAAGAGATTGTTAAGAAGGAGGTAATCAAGTTGTGAGATGTTGGAATCATATATCCTATAAGATCATGTTGTAACCAAGAAAGGGGGTGACTATTGTAATAGGGGGAAATGGAGATGAACTGGAAATGCAAAATGTGATAGGTTGGTGTATGTGCATAGATTATCATAAATTGAATGTAGCAATGAGGAAAGACCATTTCCCTTTACCCTTTATTGACCAAGTGTTGGAAAAGTTGGCGCATCATATTTGTTTCTTAGACAGATATTTAAGGTTTTACCAAGTTCCAATTCACCCATATGATTAGGAGAAGACTACCTTCACATGTATCTACAACACCTATGCATTTTGGAGAATGTCATTTGGATTATGCAATGCACCTAGCACTTTCCAAAGGTGTATGATTTTTGTGTTCTCGGATTTTTTGGAAGACATAATGGAAGCCTTTATGGATGACTTTTTGTATATGGAATAGATTTTGATAAGCGTCTTACTAATTCGTCTCTAGTCTTACAACGGTGCAAAGAGAAACCCTATTCTTGAATTGGGAGAAGTTTCATTTCATGGTACAAATGGTATTGTGTTGGGACATAAAATCTCTGAGAAAAAAATAGAGGTTGACCCTAGTAAAGCTGAATCTATATCCAAACTCCCTCCCCCAAAAATAATAACGGGGGTGAAAAGTTTTCTTGGTCATGTTGGGTATTATAGGAGGTTCATTAAAGACTTCTCAAAAATCACCAAGCCCTTGCCAGACCTTCTAGTGAAAGATGTAGAGTTTGATTTTACATATATGTGCCTCGATGCCTTCAACATCCTAAAAAATACTTTAACAACAGCACCAATCCTACAAGCCCCAAATTTGAATTATGTGTGATGCCAGTGATTATGCCATTGGAGTTGTTCTTGGATAGAGGAAGGATCATCATGTAATCTATTACGCAATTCAAACTCTCGATGAGGCCCAAATCAGTTACACTACCATGGATTAGGAGATGCTGGCGATTGTGTTTGCTTTTTTACAAATTCATATCTTACTTTGATAGGATCAAAAGTGAAGGTATATATTGATCATGGAGCTATAAAATATTTAATGCAGAAGAAGGATATCAATCTAAGGTTATTACGTTGGGCCCATCTGTTGCAAGAATTTGACCATGAGACCATCAATAAGAAAGGAACAGAGAATGTGGTTTCCGACCACCTATCAAGGATCTTGGTCACAGAAAAAAAATCAAATGTTGATTAATGACAATTATGCAGATGAAGCTCTGATGATGTTCGAGTCAATTGAACCTAATCTGCCTTGGTTCCCTGACATTTGTAACTACTTGGTCTGTCAACAACTACCCCCAAAATTAAAATACAACCAAAAGAAGAAGCTATTTTCATATTTGAAGAACTATTATTAGGGTGATCCCCTTCTGTTTAAAAGATGTTCTGATAGCTTATATCATCGATGTGTACCAGAAAAGGAAGTACCGCAAGTCCTTAAGGAGTGTCATTCTTCGCCCTATGGGGGACACCATGGAGGAGAAAGAACTGCAGCTAAGGCCATGCAGTTAGGATTTTATTGACCAACCCTATTTAAAGACGTTATGGCTTTTTTCAAATCTTGTAAAGAATGCCAGCTAGATGGAAATATCACCAAGAGGAATGAGATGTCATGTCTGATTGGGTAGAAGTGGTAATCTAGGGAGTGGACTACATGGGACCTTTCCCCTCCTCCAAAGGCAACAAGTACATCCTTTTCGTCGTTTACTACATATCCAAGTTGGTGGAAGTTGTTGCCACCCCCACTTGTGACTCCAAAGTTGTTGTAAAATTGTTTGAGAAAACTATTTTCCCTAGATTTGGGGTCCTACGCACCATCATTAGTGACGGAGGATCCCACTTTTGGGGAAGACAATTTGAAGCGTTGCTAAAAAGATATGGACTTAAAATAAGGTTGCCACACCCTACCACCCACAGACATCGGGCCAAGTAGAAGTATACAATCAACAGATTAAATGAATCCTTGAGAAAACTATCATCAGAACCCACAACGACTGGTCCATGAAGGTGGATGATGCTCTGTGGGCCTATAAAACTGTCTATAAGATGTTGATAGGGACAACCCCTTACCAGCTTATGTACGGGAAGTCATGTCATTTATCAATAGATCTGGAGCATAGAACCCTTTTGGCCATTAAGATTTTAAATATGGACCTTGATAAGGTATTAAAGAAGCAGTATCTGCAACTATAAGAGGTTGAAGAGGTAAGGTTACACACTTATGAAAATGCTCACATCTATAAGGAGAGAACAAATGTGTGGCACGATGCCCACATAAAGAACAAGGATGTGTCTGAAGGGGATAAAGATTTGTTGTTCAATTCAAGAATTAGATTATTCCCAGGGAAGATCAGGTCCAGGTGGTCTGGTCCTTTCACAATTACCAAGATTTACCCATCTGGGGTAATGGAAATCACCAGTGAGAAGACTGGTACTTTTTCAAGTTAACAGACACATAGTAAAAAGATATTATGAGGACAAAGCGTTTGTAAGGAGATCAAAATTGGATCTAGAAGAGAAACAACCTTCACTAATAGAGGAACCATTAGAAATCATATCAAAGAGTCAAGATAAAGACTATAAATTAGTGCTTCTTGGGGAGGCAACCCAAGCATTTCCTACTTCCATAAATTTTCATGTTTCCCTTTCTTTTAATAAACTAGTAGTAGTTTATAGGACCTACCCTAAGTTCTGGAGTCTTTTTCATTAAAGTAATAGACTTTTGCTAACCCTGTTTAAAAAAAACATCTTTAGAAATTTCACCTTGGTCAGTAAGATTTCGTGTACATAGAATAAATTTAATGAAGTATGGGAGCATGTTTTTCATTACAGGAGTCATCCCTAATGAATCATCGGGTGTCGACACTCGAAAGACCCATCGACTAACACCACTTTGCCTCACCATAGATTGAGTAAGGTAGAGATGTCATTGATTGAGAAACCTAGTGAAGCCATTGGATGATGAGATGAACTACCATCGGGTGTTGGTACCCAGAGGAACCATCGACTGATTTCACCTGCCTTACCATCGATTGACCGAACTCGAACATCCACTGGACGATGAAGCATTGACCTCACTGGGTGCTTGGCCGACTAACACACCATTGGATGATGGACTCAGCAGGACCATCAGTTGTTCAACACAACTACCACTGGTTGTTGAACCACCATGTGATGGTAAAAAGCCAAAATATTGAACCTCAACATCTGGTGTTAGTCTAAGCAATGGAAACCTATAAAAGGGGGTGGACGAATTACTTCCCTCGTTTACCAAGTAACCAAGCAGATGAGTTAAACCCTAGAATCATCTGAAGCAACAACAGTCGAGGACATCATGTGACTGAGACCATATTCTCCCTAGTCATCACCAAGCAAGATGAAAGCCTGCACAGCACCAGAGTGACACCTTCAAACCGCCGCCAAGCCAACATCCAATAGAATTACCTCCGAGAACCGATGATAAGGTAACCCTAAAAATATCGATTTTCCTGGCCATTCGCCTCCGTCCTAGTATTGTACACCTTCCTCATTATTTTAACATATCTAAATCGCTGACAACTGGTTTTTGACCATCGACCACAGCATGGTCATCTACAACCATTGGTTGTCATCCCTTTAAACCATCAGTTAATGCTTCATCTTCCTTTCTAATCACCAATTTCACTATCGTCTATTTGGCACCACCATCGGCTAGGTTGGACCACCGTCTGTTGTGAATATTGATTGGTGAAACCCCCGCATTAACCTTCATTTGTTATTTCACCTTCCTTCCTAACCATTGTATAATCTTGTGGCTAGGCCTGGCAATGGGTCGGGTTTTATCAACCCGACCTGACCCATGAAACAGAGGACTTGAGACCCGACCCGACCCGAAAAGGTGTTGCAACTCGGACCCAAAATTTACCCAACCCGTATTTAGCCAGACCCAAAATAATAAATCTGACCTGACTCAAAATACTCGAAAGAAAATTTTGCCATCCTTATTTTGCACGATCATGTGTAGTTAGGATCTCACATTTTGCATACAAATTTGGACCCGGCCTGGAGACCTGAGTTTACATTACAGTTCATGTATCATGTTCATTTACCCTTTGCTTGCCGTTCAGCAGGTATTATGTTCACCAAGCCAACATTAATTTAATTAAATCATTGTTGTAGCTTGAAGGAAATAATATACATATAAAAAAGTAACAACTTTTCACATACAGATTGTAAACAAGCAAGCAAGCAGCATTACTAAACTCCATATAAGAGTAAATATTAACAGAATCACATACAGAATCAAGTTTGACATTATGTAAATGGCAGCGAGCTACATTTCACATTTTGTTCATGACCACAAGCAACAAGACAAAAATGGAGCACAAACATCCATTTGAAACAAACCCCATTAAACATCTACTAATGATTTCATTCACAAGTTAGTAGTACAAGTCTACTATTGATAATACAAATTTTTGGAACTCTATGATCAGTTGTTTGAATCCTTAACTCTGAACAGCCATGCCTGCTATGAGAGAAGCTTGCTACAAGGATAGGATCCCTCCTTCCATGACCTTGTTAAGCAACTGCTGACCAAAAGAGGCCAGAGGTAGGGCGGCCCCTGATGCTTCTACTGCGGAAGCGACGACCCTGTTGCTGTTGCTCTTCACCCCGTTGGTGTCCTTTAACTACCTCTTCAAGGACAACCCTTTTGAGGCCAATGAATATATTGGAGAGCGGGTTGAGGATGAGAAGGGGTAGGAGGAGGATGAAGAGGAGCAAGATGAAGTCTGTGAAGGGAAAAGATGTGGATCTGGATTGTGCGGATATGATGATGCCCCACCCGGATGTTGAAGATGATTATTTTTGCACTAGAAACCACCATCAATCTTCTTCTTATTGTTGATTCCTTCTTCTCTCCTTGAACAAAAACATATGCTTGGCTGTGTTGCACTCTGGTTCAGCTGGCTGGTGGGAAGGTTGTTGGTAAATGGACTTCAGAATCTTCCGTTGTGATACCCATGTACTGTCCTTCTATAGCCGCCGACCAGGTGGAGAGGATAGCCTTTGCGGAGTGAGAGGCTTTCTCCCCTTCGTCTTCTTTTTCTTCATGTAGCTTCACATATGTGACGGCTAGGGTTAGGTTTAGTGATTGGCTACATTTAGGTTGTCTCTCATGGACTATCGAAGTGACGAAGCAAGCGATCAGTTTAGATATCTTCCGCAGCTCGGATGATCCGCTCCAAGTGATCGGGTCTTTAGGACCAATATAGGGTACTCGGGCATAGATGTGCCCGACCCTAAAATAAAAGACCCACTTCAGGCATGCCTGGATCAGACCCAAACCCTATTTTAGGCTTTAAAGACCCAGTTTTAGGGTCAGGTCGGGCAGCAACATTTCTACCAAGCCTACTTGTGGCCATTGGTTCCACCATCGTCTGAGGGCACCACCACCTGTTGCAGCCTGCAGACCCCTCCGGTCAATGTTCACCGAAGCAACCATCAATTTCTGATCCACCATCATCTAAGGGCGCTTCTTATCACCGCCTATGTTTACCATCATCTGTTTTCCTACCGCCGTCTTTTAACCATCGGTTGGCAACCAATGCTTCTCACCATTGGTTGTTTCAACGCCATAGCTACCACCATTATACCACCATTTGGTAACTTGTGACCTCGATTGTTGGTAGACATGACCATCAATTGTTACCCTACCTGACCACTGGTTGGGACCATCATTATACCATCAGTTGTTGATTTGTTGTTAAACCATTGGATGTATGTAATCAATATGTGTGCACCATCGAGTGTTCCTTAATTAATATTGATCCATAACCTAACAATTTTCCATTTTTACTTATCTAATTAATCTTTCTAGAGATACTTAGAGTATCTACAAGTACAAGATGGTAGGAAAGCAGGACAGAAGTCAAATCCATGAGTCTGAATAAACCAAGAAACTCAAGGCATCAATGATTCTGGAGGAAATGGAAAGAATGGAGAAACTAAAAGATGAACATGTTACATACATTGAATTGCATGGAGAATCAACTCCAGAAAGTATCAGGGAAAGCCTGGAAGTAGACAGAGAAAATATCTTGGCCGAGCCGATTCCATAGGAGTCATAAGGGGGAAAGGAGCAATCGGGGTCAGAAGTCTCTGAAAACACACCGTCTAAGGAAGTGCCAAAACTGAACAAAAGACCTGCATCTGACCTCGATGAGAAGAGACCCAAGAAAGTAGCCAAGACATCTAAGGAAGGTACAATAGTCAAGGCCACTACACTCGAGCCAATAGCAGTTGCTAACATCCCAAGCCACACAAGCTATCAGGAAGGAACAACCTAACAATCAATTTGTAACAAGAGATGAGTAGCACCATGAAAATGGTGTGACATATTCCAAAGGAAGAAATACAAGGCAACCAGATATGGTGACATTGACACCCTGGAAAAACTAGGCATATATCAGCGGGTGAAATAAAGATTTGAATAGTTGGGGATATATGGAATCTATTTCACCAACATGACTTCTTATGACGATCTGATACAAGAATTCATGTCTTCCATCAAGAAGCTACAGGTAGATGACAATGAAGTTTCAGAGTGTGGAACTAAATATAAATTGCATATTAGAATTATGAAGAAGGACTACATTCTAATCGAGAAATGCATAAATCGGTCTTCACCGACTTTGTTAAGCAAGAAAAATGTGCTAACAAGGCACAAGGAAACAAGGATGTGAAGGGATTCACAACTGATAAGACTTGGGAAAAACTTTCAGGAGATTCCAGGTACAGTTCCGGACAATCAAAGGCTACAATGATGCACTCTGGTTTCATGAGAGTAGTGTAAGATCTTTACAAACCTTTTGATCTTCAGATCCAACATAGGGAACGTAACCAGATTAGTCCTCAATATCCTATGGAGTCTAATGGAACGGAAGACCTTCAATGTCGACAAAAATCCAATTGAGAAGCTAGTCACAGAAAAGGGGTCAGATGGCCCTCACAATTTATGTATGGGGGAATAATCACATACATTGCGCACCAATTAGGATACCCTAGCAAGCTAAAATATTTCCTAAGGTCGGAAGGAGATAATCTGATGGATGCAAGATACTCGGTTGCAACAACCATCCTATAGATGACAAAATAGGGGTACGCTTATCAGTTTTGCGGGACGAAAACCTTACTTCCCCTTTCAAAATTAAGCAACCATGATCATGAAAAGTTAGTCTTCAATGAAAAAATAGGATATTGATATCTAGGCAAGGTTCAAGCACCAGTAGGCCATTTGAACAACGAAAGAAATAGCCTAAGGAGGTGGCCACAAAACAAACAACTAGGCAGAGGGTACTCGTGCAAGTCCCTGAAAAACTAGCAAAGAAACCCCCTCTCTGAAGGTTGTAGATCTGGAAACTGAAGAAATAGAAACTCCAAAGAGACTTGTTGTTGCTACTTCCCCAGAAGAAGTTGCACCTAAAGAAAGGGCAACCATCCTTGGTGAGGCAAAAATAAAGCCAACTACCAAGGAAGCAAAGCAAGAAGGCAAAATAAACGAGCCTTTGATAGAAAGAAAGGTGATAAGAGACATCCCTAAGAAAGAGGCACCACAACCAGAATGAAGTGGGTGCTTGAGCAAAGGAAACAAAGAATCTTCCAAATCCAATGAAGAAGTGCATGAAGCAGGCTCCATTGCAAGCCAAGACAATAACAATGGATCGCAATAGTAATCAAGTTCATGGAGATTGGGCAGGAGATTGATGACCTTTGTGAGATCATCTCAAACTCTACCCTTAAAATTTTTAACATAATTGTGAATATGTTCGCACTAACCGTGCAGGTTCAAAAGTTGATGGTAGACATTCAGTCTATTCTCATCCTAACTCTCCTGATGTAGCAATTGCATGCAAACCAGATACATGTAATGTAGCCACTAGATGAAGTGACGAATGAACTCATCACCCTATGAAAAGAATGTAATGATCTGCACCAAGAGAATATGAATCTATGAGAGGAGGTAGAAAAAAGAAGAGAGGACTCCCCCACAATCAATAGAACATTTTTTGAAGTACAATAAATAACCTCGATCAGACTGGCATCATATGTGGATTTCAACCTAAGGGCAGACATGCTTATGGACAAGATGCAGACAGGACAACAAGTGATCCATATTGACGTGGCTACATCTAGATGCACGCTCCCTTTGGGGGAAGAGGAGACAATGACATCTACCAAGAACATAGGAGGGCCCATTGGGGTAAATGACACAACTACATCCCCAGCTTCACCAGGGCACTCAACCAACAACAATGGGGGCAAGGGACTTGAAGTACTGCCAAAGCAAAGCACCTTTCAACCTTTAGAAAAAGAAATCTTACAGAATCTACAATTCCATTAGAGCATCGTGAAGGAGTTTGTGAGAATGATGTCAGGACATACAACCTAACACAAGGGTGGAGATGATAGAAACAACTAAAGATGTAATGGATGGGTTCGACTCACTTCTCAATTACAAGGCTCCGCCCCTTCTACCTGATTACAGAAGTTTCATGAATGAAACGAACCAATCATAAGTGAAAGGCATCCTTTTTCCTTAGATGTTGAACTAGATGAAATGGCATTGGAATTGGATAACACAAACATGGATCTTTTTTCAACTCACCACCAAAGTAGGAACATCTGGTGTTCCCCAACCCCCCTGTAACCCCTACCAAGGAGGGTTTGAGCCCTACCTCCATTTCCATGTAAGATGGAAAATATGGACATGAACTCAATAACATGCATGATGGTTCGTGATGTACATGTCCTAGATGATATCCTGGATGATGAAAATTTGGGACAGGATATCATCTACCGCAACAACTAGTATGGTCTGATAAGAAACAATATGTGTTATGCTTGTGTACCTCAGAAAAATATAAGCATAACCTTTTTTAAGATTTTGTGCGGGACAATCATCAAGGATTTCATGTACAAAGACAAGGATGGGCCAATTTTTAATGCAACATCTAACCTAGAAGCATACCTCTTCAAGGAAAGAGGCAACACCAAATCCGTCCAAGAACTATAGGATGCCCTGGACAGATTCATCACCCTACCTTTCAAGACATTCAACCACTAGCTCCTCACAGTGGCTAACCTTTCTAAAAGGAGAGTGATCACTTATAACTTCAATACCAAAGACCTACCTTGTAGAAGAATGGTCTTTGAAAAACTAGAGTACAAGACAATATAAGAAATCCCAACCCACCTAAAAAGACTAATACAACGAGTCAGCGGGTGGTATCGCCTAAACTGGAAAGAAATTTCCGTTGACTACAGCTTCACTCAGGAAAGACAAAATTTAGGGGATAGTGCTTTCATAGCATTTAGGGTGATCAAAGAAATAATTAGAGGTATTTTGATGGACCAGATTGCCAATGAAGATTTCCACTCCCTGTGAGGAAAATATGTCATGAAAATAATTCATGATAGGAGATTCTTCTAAGAAAAATGAATGGCAGATATACATAGATGCATGTAGTTCTTAATCCCCATGCCTGATAAGAAGCCCTGAAGGGAGCAGTTAAAGAAGGGTAAAGAGAAAACCAGGAGCCAAGCACCTGAGGAAGGCAAAAATAAACCACCTTCTCCCCCGTCACTACCCAGTGATGTCTCTGCAGTCTCCACATCTGTCCTACCATTGTAGTTCAAGTCCCTAGACCTACTGAGTAGGCATCACCTAAGGAGTATGAACCAACAGCAGTTATCCCACAAAAAAAAAGTCTTTCTGATATTCCACCTTCAATTGAGATCATCATAGTAGCAACCTCACCTCCAGAAGAACATGTTGTTAAAGGAAGTGAGGTATACCCAGAAGAAGAAGAAGAAGAAGAACAAGATGCTAACACACCATAAGGACCACAACCAACAGATTTCATAACACCCACTTTTGAGAACTTCGATGTAATGGCATGTTATGGACTATTTGTGGAAGAAGTTCAATTCCTTCTAGATGTACTTCAACCAAGAGAAGATGCCCTAGTCATAATTTTTTAACAAGATAACGTGCAACTCTTACTCCCATGCCTTCATGATATATTGACATTAGGAGGTTATATGATGGTTAACATCATGATAGCTTGTCAGCTACTTCTAGCTGATGACCTCTCCAACGTGTATATGGCATTCTACAACATTGTGGGTGATGTCGTATCCAAAAAAGAATTTGGTGTTCTATATCATGCATTGAACACTTAAAGTACAATGTTCCTAGATGGATATTTGTGTTAATGTTACATGATGGGCATTGGGCACTGCTATCAGTTGACACCATCAATAGAGCATTTGTCTTCTATAAAAGTTCAGATGCAATGTTTAGTAATAAGCGCACAAAATATCATAAAAATACTAACAGCTTCATCAAAGATAAAGTAGAAAAGGTAGCTACCAAAATCAAAGAGCTAATCAAAATGTATGGTTGTTGCATTCCAGATGACCTCATTTTTTAGAGACTGTAGTGTTGTCATAGATGTTCATAGCAAGAAACTTTATCGAATGGTTGTGGCTTATACGTTATATTTTGGATCCATATGCTAGCTACATCATAGCATAAGGTTGACCACTATCAAGACAAATTCTACCACCACCTCCAAGGGCAATATGCTATGAAGATCTTAGCTTCAAAATGGTCCATTTCAAATAATCAATTATAATTTCTTGTTCTAGATCAACCTCATCCTTTTACACCCTGAGGACAGGGTAGACGATAACTTTGGGGGGGTCTGAATAGGAAAACATGGTATGACTCTACTATGAATATTCGAACCCCTACACTATTTAACAAACTTTTGACAAACTTTTGATAGGCCTAAATGGCCAATTTTGGTTTAATCCTTGTCCATTTGAAATTTTAATACGCATGCAGTCTGAAAAGGCAAAATTTTTAATCCAAATTTTCAAGATTGTGTCATAACCCCAACTCTTAGACTTTCTTGTCTTTAGGATAGATTTTAGTGCAATTACTTCAAGAATGACAAATTTGGGCTACTTAATACAATTAAAATTCTAAGTGATATAATGTTTTAGTATCACCCTTACCTCAAAATAATGTAGAAGATACAAGGATGCTTATTCCCCAGGGTAACACCTCAAAATAAGGAGGACTCGGTCCAATACACTCTTGGTTGATCACTATGTTTTAAAGTACATATAGGAAAGTGCATAACCATGGCATGGAGGAAACAACTACCCCATCTAGTGCATTAATCCCCACATTGGGATCAAAAGAAGCATGGAAGCCCAAATCTTCCCCAAAAATCCTATCATCCTAAATCCTACGAGAATGAATAAAAGTCAAGAGGAATAAAATTATGAGAGATGTGCCTAGAAATATGTTGAGGAACTTCACCCGGTCAACATATTACTGCACTCAAGAAGTAGAAATGTTGTGCCCGACAGTGGAGTCTAGAAGCTAACTTTTATAGACCTACATTTCAAAGGGGAACCTCACACAACCACATGATGTTACATTAGGGCCCAATTGTCCAACGTTGTCCCTAAGACAGCTTACATGGTTGAGAAACCTTGAGAAGTGTAGGAAACACAGCAGCTTTAGCCTACCCAATACAATAGTTAGGAAATCCAAAAAAAAGATGGGTGTGAAAGCTACCTCCGTCAGAACCTTATGCGAGTATAGCCTAGAAAAGGGCCATTAATGCATCATGAAGGAGACATCCTTCTACTAAAGAAAGTCATAACATTTGATATGAGTATTGCAACTCCAACCTAAGAGGAAGAGCCCAGGGAAACCTTGTCCTGATACATAAGTTTTGACTTAAGGTTGACACTATCACATTGTTCACACTCGCAAAAATAATAACTAATAAAGCCCTATGAAATCATTCAATGCTTTAATTCTATTTGTACAGGCTAGACTCTAAGTTTGGGGGAGTTGATAACGTCCAATTTTGCAGATATTATATGTATTGTTTTATCCATATTTTTATCCTTTTAGCAAATTTATATTCACTCCCCTCCTACCTTGCATATAGATACTCTCTCTACCCCAATTAAGAATGATAAGGATGTCGCATGCAGGTAAAAAGACTAGAAGCACACTACCAAGGGCAGAGCCACCACCGGATGACAACCGATGGTCACTCCACAACCATCAGTTCACCACCACCAGACTTTATGCAACAATACCCTATCGCGTCAACAAATGGTGGTCGTGGTAGTCCAAAAACTGATGGCCACTCAACAGACCACTACCCGATGATCCAATAGACACCACCATCTAGTGGCCCTCCTACACCCACCATCCAATGGCCCATCTTCACCCACCACCTGGTGGTTCAGCAGAGACCACCACCAGGTGGTCAGCCTATGTCTATCACCCGGTGGCCTGCCTGTGCTCACCACCCTATGGCTACCAACTGATGGTGGCTCTGACAGAGCTATCACTCAGGGCCATTAAGCATGTGGGTCAAGGACAATGCCTAGGAGGCTTGGGGTGAAACTAAAGGACCTGATCCAATGCCTATATATACTCAACCACCAGCTATGTAAAGGGGATTGTGTGGCTGGTTGTCATCGTTGCATATTACAAAGGAGACCCGGAGATGCTGGAAAAGTAGGAGTTCATCACCGACTGATCACCGCCACCACCAATTGACAGGGAAGGAGGAAGAGAGTCTACCATACTTGTTCTTCTGCTTCTGCCTACACACCCCAACCTACTATGGAGCTTCCCCTTCGAAAAAAGGAGAGAGAGGATCAAGATGCCACCACTGTTGTGCTAAGTCCATGAGCAGGAGAACTGAACCATCAATTGTGGCCACTTCCTAGATATAGTTGGTGCATCCCCTATTCCCCTGCATCTGCAACTCATTTTCTCCCCTTCCCTGACCTCCTTCTTCTGATAGATCTCTATATCTTCATCCATCTGTAGATCTGTAATGTTGTTCATGAGAATGATTGGGTAAACACATAGATTGGATTGGGAGTAGCGACTAAGGCTCTTCCAACATGTATATACTTACATCCTTTTGAATATATATATATATATATATATATATATATATATGCTCTTAGCAATGGTTATCTCCATACTTTTGTTCTTATTTCTTTACTTGTATGATTAGCTACCACCTTGTGATGCTTGATTGTTAAAGCCTTCGAAAGAGTAATTATAATGCTATCTAAGTGTTATGGAGTTGCATGAATGCATGAAAATGTAAGGATGTTTAAGCTAATGATCATATGGTTATCTTTGTGATAGTTTGTTTGCCATCTTGAGAGAGACAATCTTATAATATAGATCTATCCTAAGCTTGAGAGAGGAGGGAATAGACATATATGATGATTTCTTGTAATCTTATTAAGGATATACAAAGGGTGTGAGTATTGCATGTTGGTGAGAAATCTTAATAGGTGAAACTCAACCCAGGCTCCCATTCATATCTTATTACCACGTTCCTATTTGCTTTGTTCTCTTATTTAGTTTCTCTATCTTTATTCTACTTGTTTTGTTTTATATGGAGTAATATTGTTCCTTTAGGAACACACTTTTGAACCTACCCTTCTTGATTGGTGTAACTGAGATAAGATTCTACGTTCTTAGCACTCACTACACGTCCCTGTGGATCGACCCTGATCACTACATCGGACCCCGTATAATAGTTGTGGGGGCCTGAGTGTCAGGTTATAAATTTAAGGGTTTGACTACTCTAGATCCTCTCCATTTTGGACGTGTGATTTAGGCCAGTCACTATATTACATGCTTTACTAGTTAATTACATAATATGTCAGTAAGCAATAAATCTTATCAATTTCTATATTATATTGTCAGGACTTGGGGTCTCACCCCTAGTTTTCCACACCTTTTAGGTGATTAGCAATGAGATAAACCCTTGGTAGCAAGGATCCTCAGTTCAAATATTAGTAGAGACGAGTGGTTGTTGTGGTATTTTGTAAAGTCCCACAACCATCCATGTACTCTTAGGCTCGAGCAAGGCGGTTTGTAAATGATGTATACCAACTCGAGATTTTGGTTGTATGCAATATATGATGTAAATGTTGTAATTATTTGAAAATTTCCTATTGCATACAGGTTGTGGCTGAGGCCATGGTCACTATGTAAAGTTACTTGATATAAATATATATATATATATATATATATATATATGTGTGTGTGTGTGTGAAGTTTGGGCCTTGGTGCAAGTATTTCTATGCAATGTTGGAATTTTTATTTAGGTTTTAATTTTTAATATTTTTGCTATTATAGTTAATCAATGTTTGGTCAACAATTTAATTTTGAGTAATCTTATTTCGTGTGACAAATTGCCGCATTTGGTGGTATCAGAGCTTTAGGTTTTTTGAGTCTACAAGGACATCAATACTTAGGTTGTTATGTCTGTTCTTGCTTATCCAACATAACTGTGGATTATGGTTATGCAGATATGTATGGAGAATGTAAAGAACATTCTCAAAGTAGTAATGTGATGTCTTGAGGTGGAGGTAAGGGATGGGAAGTAGAGAGAAGAGTACCTGATATGGGGATATAATACCTCATTCCACCTCCTTTAGATCCCTCAACCATAGTTGATATGGCCTTCCAATCATGTTTTGGGTAGATAATGGCAATGATCATGCCTTTAGTTGACAAGGCACATGTAGCTCCAACTCGAGTACATGCCCTAAATGTTGAGTCACATGGTCTAGGGAAGACCTTTGAGAGGGTGAAGCGAGTTCATTCCATCAAGTATACGGGCACAATAGACCCAATAGATGGGTACTTGTGGTTGAGGGAGATGTAGAAGACATTTTAAATCTTGGATATGCCTGAGTAGGGTAAGGTTGAGCACACAATCTACCTTCTAAAGGGTAATGATATAAACTAGTGGGCCATTCAAAAGGAGAAGAGACTGGGTGAAGTAATCAGTTGGGCTGATTTGGTGAGAGTTTGTGAGCCGTTACTTTCATGAGTCATGCCTGGAGGAGAAGATTGTTGAATTTAAGCAGTTGCATCAATGATCATGGTATGTGAAGGACTATGAGGGGAATTTTACAAAGTTGTTGAGTTTTTTCCTCACATGGAAGCCATGGAGAAGGAGATGATTAGGAGGTTTAAGAATGACTTGAATGTTGAGTTGGCATGGACAACATGAGCTTTGGAGATGTGGGATAATTTTTCCACCTTTGCGGAGACAGTTAGAATGATAGAGAGGACAATTGTGAATATGCATTACACAGACATGAGGAAAAGGTCAAAATAATTTTAGGGACAATAGTCAGACAATTACAAGAAGTAGAGATTTTATACAATACAACAACAACAACAATATCAATATTCACACTAGAGGTTGGTAGTTTTTGAACTAGGATACAAGTATAGTAACATTGTCTCCTAGAAAGGGGAAGGGTCATGGTTTTCTTCTAGCTAAAGTGAATAGTTTGGGTTCTATATCTGTAACAAGACTATCTAGCATGTAGTATGATATAAATACTTTCTTTAATTGTGTACAAGTTGGGCACATTAAATGGCCTTACCCCTACAAGAACCAGGGAGTTATAATGCATCTAAGGTAGAGAAATCAAGGCTCGTAAAAGTAGTAAAATAGAAGTAGTGGAAGAGGATGTGGCTAGAAATCTCATGTAGGGTTTTCTGAACCAGCAAGTAGAGGTCAAGGTTGAGGATGACAACAAGTTACAACTAGATTCTAGGCTATGAGTCATTCAAAAGGAGTGGTCTACCCATGATCTATGACAGGTCAAATAGAACTTTTCATTCTAACTTATCTACATCTACATATGTATAAATTTTGGTAGACATGGGTGTGATGCACACATTATCACCAGAGAGGTGATAAATAGCTGTAACTTCCATGTTAGCAATAGCGCTGATGATCTTTTGTTAAAAAACCCTTCACTTGGTTATGTGGTATTGTGAAACGTTTGTCCATCACATGTTATTTCTATCTCATGTGCAATATATGGGTGGATCTTAAGACACTTGTTATGAATGGACGATGTGATCCTAGGGATGGATACCTTGAAAAAGTACAAGGTTGTTTTTAACTATGGCTCCACGGTTGCAAGGTTTTGTGATGGGGATATCTCTTGGACCTTCCAATGAGATAGGAAGATTCTTCCTATATGTCTGGTATTGGAAGTGATAGTGGAGAAGTTGACAAAACAAGGATGTGAAGCTTTCTTGGCATACATGGTGGATACCAAGGTGAGGAGTCCTAGTATCCACAATGTACCTATAGTGTGCACTAGTACAGAAATGGTGTATAACGTCACATTTGATGTTGTCGGTTGGTGCAAAAAAACCAACACCAATAGTCTAAGACATCGGATTATAAAGACAACTGACACCTATATGTGAAGACTGGCTGATTTACAAAAGACACGGTATCACTTTTTTAACATCGGTTTTTAATAAACAAAACCGACGTCCAAAATCACCCGCGAAATACAATTTTTCAGTGAAAAAAAATTGCCTCCAAAATTTTAAAATTCAACATTGGTTGTGTAAAATCCGACGACACATGTTCCGCACCAAGCCCCGTGAAAGTTTTATCCTCTCATTTGTCATCGATTTCTAAAGAACTGACGACTAAATAACCTTCGGTATAGGCAAAAATGCATTCCCTTATATCATCAGCTTTGGAAGAATAACTGATGTTGATAGTTAACTTAATAGCACCCGCGCTAGCCAGACTAGTCTTCCCCTTTGTTGTTTAGTCCCAATCTTCTCCAACCTAGGTCTGGTGATTTTTCTACCACGCCTCCCCTTCTCTGCTCATCACCTCTGTGCGTCGCCACGAGGAATTTGAAGATGCTCTCCACCTCCGTGCGCCACCACGACGAGCTTGAAGCTGCTTACGCCGGAGCTGTTGTTGTTGTCCAATCGCCGACCACCACCACTTGCTCCCGTTGCCACTACCACCTGCTCCAGGTAGAGCGAGGAGCCTTCTTCTATTTGCCTTCATCTGCTCCAGTCACTGTCAATGGCCACTTACCACCTGCACCTCCTCTGCTTCAACTCCAGCATCGGCCACCTTCACCTCCAGCCCGGCCACCTCCACCTCCGGCCGCCGCCACCACAGCATGCTCGATCCACTAGTGTGGTGAGTGGTTTAATCAGTACTAGATTTGAACTTAGGTTTAATAATGCCACCATATAGTTGATTACTATTGATTATGGTTAATGATGCATTAATGAACTTAATTAATTAGATTTACACTTAGTTTCTCTAAGATTGTGTAGTTGATTAATGTTGAATTAGGGTTTAATAATGAATGAATAAACACAAAATGGAAGAATGAATTAAATTAATTGATGATGATGATGATGATGATGATGATGATGATGATGATGATGATGATGATGATGATGATGATGATGATGATGATGATGATGATGATGATGATGATGATGATGATGATGATGATGATGATGATGATGATGATGATGATGATGATGATGATGATGATGATGATGATGATGATGATGATGATGATGATGATGATGATGATGATGATGATGATGATGATGATGATGATGATGATGATGATGATGATGATGATGATGATGATGATGATGATGATGATGATGATGATGATGATGATGATGATGATGATGATGATGATGATGATGATGATGATGATGATGATGATGATGATGATGATGATGGTGATGATGATGGTGATGGTGATGGTGATGGTGATGGTGATGGTGATGGTGATGGTGATGGTGATGGTGATGGTGATGGTGATGGTGATGGTGATGGTGATGGTGATGGTGATGGTGATGGTGATGGTGATGGTGATGGTGATGGTGATGGTGATGGTGATGGTGATGGTGATGGTGATGGTGATGATGATGATGATGATGATGATGATGATGATGATGATGATGATGATGATGATGATGATGATGATGATGATGATGATGATGATGATGATGATGATGATGATGATGATGATGATGATGATGATGATGATGATGATGATGATGATGATGATGATGATGATGATGATGATGATGATGATGATGATGATGATGATGATGATGATGATGATGATGATGATGATGATGATGATGATGATGATGATGATGATGATGATGATGATGATGATGATGATGATGATGATGATGATGATGATGATGATGATGATGATGATGATGATGATGATGATGATGATGATGATGATGATGATGATGATGATGATGATGATGATGATGATGATGATGATGATGATGATGATGATGATGATGATGATGATGATGATGATGATGATGATGATGATGATGATGATGATGATGATGATGATGATGATGATGATGATGATGATGATGATGATGATGATGATGATGATGATGATGATGATGATGATGATGATGATGATGATGATGATGATGATGATGATGGATGAGGATGATGATGAGGAGGAGGAGGAGGATATAATCATCAATCATCATCCTCATTATCCATCATTATCATCATCATCATCATCACATCATCCTCCCATCATCATCCCCATCATGTGATGATGATGATGAGGATGATGATGATGATGAGGTTGATGATGATGACGATGTTGATGATGATGATGATGAAGACGAGGATGAGGATGAGGATAATGATGACGATGATGATAATGATGAGGATAATGATGAGGATGATGATGATTATGATGATGAGTTCCCTATTGATGAACAGTTGGACATCATTCTAGATGATCCTCATCATCCCCATCATCATCATCATCATCCTCATCATCATCATCCTCATGTGATGATGACGATGATGAGGAGGAGGAGGAGGAGGATGATGATGGGGAGGAGGATAATGATGAGGATGATGATGAGGATGATGATGAGGATAACTATGAGGATAATGATGAGGATTATGAGGATGATCTGAGGATGATGATGAGGATGATGATGAGTTCCCAATTGAAGAACAGTTGGACATCATTCTAGATGATCCTCATCATTATCATTATCATCCTCATCATCAATCATCATCATCATCACCATCATCACCACCATCACCTCATCATAAACATTCATCATCCTCATCATCCTCAATCCTCATCATTAATTATTTCTCTGCCATGAATATGAAATAACCCATGTTGTTTTTTATTGTTAGTACTTACATTTATATTACTTCTTCTCAACATTTTACATTGTTGTAGGCATAATGGCTTGGGCCTCTACCTCAATGTTACTATTCCCTATTGAAGAGTAGTTGGGCATCATTCTAGACAATTGTTCATTAGCACAACTCACTATACCTAAACATCGGCATTATCTAAACAGAAAACGCTACACGGCTGGTGAAGTGGCCCTAAATTTTGGAACTTCAACATCTGTTATCTAGGTTAAGTATGATGTTGACGAAAATCTTATATCCACATCCAATTGGTTAGAGTGGGTTGGAAAGATTCTATTGGGCCATAGTGACAGGCTTTTTCTTCATCTGGTTGGCCATAATACCATCAAGGTTTGGATAACCAAAATCAACAATGAGACGCTCGATCATCTGGTCCGATTTGAGTAATCGACAAGGGATAGCACATTTTTGGACTCATTTAATGAGGAGAGCACACCCAATTTCCCTTCGATTCCTATTGATACCATCCATTTCCCTATCACTATCAGTTCAGATTTGTCTAACAACAGCGAGCTCTACGACACAGCAACATCAACAAAGTAGGTCCAAGCAACAAATTTACTTTTCTGTCTTATTTTGTGTTTCCATTTTTGTCTTAAAGTAATCAAACTTCATATCTATTTTTGTGTTGTTAAAACTTCAGGAGAAGACAGCCATGACAATAAAAAGGCCTTCACAATTTCTTATGAAGACCATGTTGTTGTTGTTTACTTATGCACATGTTTAGGGGTACAACAAGCCCCTTGTTTAGTTATTGTCATGTTATTTTCTAAAGTTTGTTGTCATAATTAGTATTTTGATAACATGTTAAACTTTGAAAGACACACTTATATATAATGTCTGAATGATTTTTTTTTTAATTGTCTTATCTATATACATGTGTTTGTGAAGATGGAAATGAATGTTTCTACATGTGTGTGAATGTGAAAAGAGATGAATGAATGGAACTGTAGGTTGCTAAATGTGTGTAAAAATGAAATGAAGGAATGAAATGGAACTATAGGTTTCTACATGAGTGTGATGAATCATATTCAAAATTAAATGTGCTTATACATGTGTGTGAATTACATGATCCATATAATATTGTACATCTTATTAATATTGTAGGTTTGTGGCATGTTGTTGGATGAAATCAAAAGGATGTTGTAAACATGTAGTTTAGAACTGAACTGCATGATCTGCATCCTTCTGACCAACTGGACCGTAGGTCTGGGAGCTGATAAGAAAAAAAAACATCAGCGTCAGTTAAAAACCAAAAACTGACAACAAATGCTTAATGTGTCAGTCGTTTGCTAGAAACGGATGCCTATGGTCCGACTGCTGGCGCTTTTGGGTTGTAATCGGGAATGGATTTGTGTCATCGATTATGTAACCTACACCGAAGGCATCTACTTTTAGTGTCACCCACTTGGGTGTCACTTCAAAACCGACGACAAAAGGTTTTCTTAACTGACGCTAAAGGTGCTATCTGTACTAGTGGTGCGAGTTTGAGGATGTTTTCTAGATGAGTTTCCTAGTGTTCCACCCATGAGAGATTGATATAAAATCAATGTAGTTACTGGCACACAACCCATAGCACAATCATCTTATAGAATGGGTCCAGTAGAGATGAAAATGTTGAAGCAGTTGCAGGATTTGTTGGAAAAGGGTTTCATATAGCTAAGCACACCATCTTGGGGTGCTTCAGTGCTATTTGTGAAGAAGAAACATGGTTCTATGAGGCTTTGCATAGACTACTGGCAGTTAAAGTGAAGAACATGTATCCTTTTCGAGAATATATGACTTGTTTGATCAATTGGGTGGTGTTATAATGTTTTTCGATACAGACATAAGGTTAGTTTATCACCATTTGTGGATTACGGCATATGGCATACCTAAGAATGAGTTTGGGACTAGGTATGGTCATTATGAGTTTGTGGTTATACCGTTTGGGATAACCAATGCACAAGCAGTTTTTATAGATTCGATGAACAAAGTTTTTAGACTGTACCTTCATCAGTTCATGGTGGTGTTCATTAATGATATTTTGATATGCTTTAAAAATAGTTAGCATCATGAGCATCATCTTTGTCAAGTGTTTGGTTTTTGGTTGTGTTTTCTTGGTCATGTTATCTCGGGAAAGGGTGTTTGTGTAGACCCTAAGAAGGTGGAGTCAGTGTTGGAGTGGGAGCATCCCAAGACACTGACAGAGGTTCAAAGATTCCTATATTTAGGTGGTTATTATAGGAATTTCATCAATAACTTCAATGCAATAGCTTTACCTTTAATCAAGCTAACTAGGAAGGGTGTTCCTTTTGTCAAGGATGAGAAGTGTCATCATTCTTTTCATTTGTTGAAGGAGAAGTTGACAAGTGCTCCAATGTTGGTCCTACCAGAGGTTAGGAAAGGCTACGCTATACTCTGTAATGGTTTGAATACTGGGTTGGTATTTGTACTGATGCAAAATAAGAACATGATTTTCTTTTGCTTCTTGGCAGTTTAAGAAACACAAGAACTACCCATCTTATGATCTGGAGTTAACAATTGTCATTCTTTCATGAATATTTAGAGGCACTACTTGTGTGGAGGAGAGAAGTGTCAAATCTTCACAAATCAGAAGAATCTATAGTACATTTTTTTGAGGGAGTTGAACATGAGGCACTGAAGATTGATGGAGCTAATCAAGAACAAAGACTGTACGATATACTATCACCCGAGAAAGGTAAATGTAGTGGCGGATGCATTGAGTATAAAGTTGTTGTCATCTTCATCAACATCAACATATAAAACACAATGTACTCTAGATTGTTGCAAACATGACATGTTGGTGTTGCTTCAATAGTTGAATGTATAGTTGGGTGTCTCTTTGTTGGTACAATTACATGTGAAGATGGTGTTAATACAACAAGTTTGAGATGTACAAAAGGATGATGTTGTGATATAAAACATTGTATCAGAGTTTGGCAGTGAGAAGCATGGTGCATTTCATGATACATATGATGGGACTATGTGCTTTCACAATTGGATGGTGGTTCCTGACATTTGCAGCCTGAAGGATATGGTACTTGATGAGGATCGATCCTTAATCTATGTGGTGCATCCTAGAAGTACAAAAATGTATCATAATATCAAGGATTTATATTGGTAGACAAGTCTGAAGCATGATATGGTAGAATTTGTTGCCAAGTGTCTGGTCCATTAGTAGGTCAAGGATGATCATCAGAAACTTATAGTGACATTGCAGTATATGCCAATTCCATAGTAGAAAAGGGATCGCATGACCATGGACTTTGTGGTTGGTCTTTCTAAGACAACCAAAGGTCATGATTCCATTTGGGTGATTGTTATTTAGTTGACAAAGTCAGCTCACTTTTGTCAGTCAAGACTAAGACCACCCACATCACAAAGAAGTTGGCATAGATATATGTGGATGAGATACTTTGTCTACATGGAATATTAGTTACATTAGTATCAGACAAAGGTCCTTAGTTAACAAATAGGTTCTGGGAGGATCTACATGCAACTTTGCTGACACAGTTGAGTTTTAATATAACCTTCCACCCACACGCAGATGGTCAGTTGGAAAGGACCATATAAATGTTAGAATATCTGTTGAGAGCAGTTTTTCTTCAGTTTCTTGGGAGTTGGGATATTCACTTGAGCTTGATAGAGTTTTCCTACAACAATAGTTACTAGAAGAGCTTAGATATGGCATCGTGATAGGCTTTGTATGGAAGTCATTGCATATCACCTCTTTGTTGGTACAAGGCAGATGAATATCAGATGTTAGGTCCTGAGATGGTACAACAAATTAGAGAAAATATCAAGGTGACTAGGAAATAGTTGAAGGAAACACAACATAGGAAGAAGTCATATGCAGAAAACTATCATAGACCTTTGGAGTTCCAAGTTGGATCTTGTGTTTATCTCAAAGTCTCCCCTTATGTGTGTTATGAGCTTTGGAGAGAAGGGTAAGATGAATCCTAGGTTATGGGACTGTACCCTATCACAACTCAATTGAGAAGGTGCCATACAAGCTAGAGTTACTTCTAGACTTACACATGTTATACAATGTCTTCCACATTTTTATGTTGAAGAAGTGAGACCCAAATACAGAGCAAAAGATACAACCAATGGAGGTTTAGTTGGATGTTGATGTTTCACATGTTGAGGGTCTGGGGTTGATCTTAGATAGGCATGTGCACAAGGTGAGGAAAAAGAATATACCTCTAGTGAAGGTGTTGTGGCAGTCACATGGGAGATAGAAGATGAGATGGGTAGGAAGTGTCGTCTTTGTTTGCATATGATTTCCACAATGAAATTGTAGTTACAGGTTTATGATTGTAAGACCCCTAGCCTTGCTTAATTCATTATCACATTTATTTGTCTTAATTGGGTGAGTAGTTTTGTATTTTAGCTTTACATTATGATTTAATATCAATTGTCAAAGATTTATTTAAAATCAGAGTCAATTCTGACTTTGTTTGCTCTAACTATGAAATAGTATATACATTGTGGATTTATAAGCAATTTTCCCATTTGTGGGGGGTATGAATACGATTTGAATAATACATATTTTGTTATATGATGTTCTTTGATATGATAAAATCTTGTTTCACATGGATGCTTTTGAACTCTTTTACATGGGGTATCAGTAATGTGTATTTAACTAGTTGTTAGTAAGGCATTATGTGTTGGTCAATCAATGGCTTGATACACTCTTTGACTGATGAACTATATTGTTTAATAATAGGTCATTATTGTCCAATAAACCAACTATAGGGAAATATGGCGGTAGAGTAGGCAGTAGAAACAAACAAAAAAAAATGCCATATTCCTCTTGTAACAATAGATTGTGTCAACAACTATATAATGGGAAAGATGGCTTCAAGGTAATACCTAGTCCTGGAGCAAGTCCAACTACAATTCCCTCAATGTATTATGTGCCTTTCTTCAAGTCATACCCAGACAACAACTGCAGCAGATCATGGTTGATCACCATAGATAGCAGCTTGACATTGTCCTCCTAGAGGCAGGCAACAGCCTCCTTGCCTCTATAACAGTCCACACAGACCACCGAGAACTCTTGTTATTCTGGATGAACAAACATGGAGGAGTTGTCCCCTTCTAGTTGGTGTACTAGCACCATATTTCTCTCCCACAATTGCTCTCCCTTGCTATCCATCCCTTTATCAGGTAGGACTTGCTTGGGTTCTCTCAGTTACCACAACCAGAGAAGACAACAATTTTTAGAGCAACTGATACCGTGTCTACGAAGCCCCCAGAACCCCTCTATTTATAGTAGGGTCAAGGTTAGGGTTCCCAATCTGTGTGGGAGTTGAAGGGTATAGGATTTCACGAATTTCCATCCTGTGAGTGGAGAAATGAATGGTTCACAAGTTGTCATACAAGACAATCGATTCAACCCTTAAATCGGTTGTTTTTTCATGTTTCCTAATCGCAATTTTATTGGAAATTAGTATCCAATTAATGCATAACATGATGCCATCACTAATCCTTGATCCAATCAAGTTGATCTGTGAATTGGGTGGTTCATCATATCAACCAGTCATTTGACAAACCATGATTCAATCGGTTCGCTCAGTGAATCAGTCGGTTCATGCCATGGTTCAATCAGAATTCAACCAATGTAATTTTGTATCAACCTGACACGTCAGCCAATCAATTCAACACTTGAAGTGGTCAGTTCAGAGTTCAGTCAGCCAATTGTTGTTTAAATTGAATACCTACATACTTTAGTAATCAAATTAAACTTCATTCATGAACAAACTCCTATTCTAAGTGTATCCTATGTGTGTGACCCTATAGGTTCCAAGTTACATTGACAATGAATGTCTATAACTAGTTTATGACATCACAATCAATGAGTGGTATATAGTAACACATCATTGATACCCCAGTAATTGGAAAGTTAAAGAATAAATTCAACCCATCTTCAACCTATAATATTGATTGGTGTTACAATGTTTGTATAGTTCCTTTGTCACTGATATCCAGATTGAAATCGAGGCATGGAATTGTCATCCTATTCATATATTGAATGAAATGAGCATGGACATGCATTTCTCAATCTCACTTATCAAGTGACCAGGATATCATACTCCCCTAGGAGGGACAAATCCCATTGACATCACTCACAATCATCCCCATGCGTCATAGTGCACCCAATCATCACCTTTATGGCAACCCTTATTTAAGGTCACGGTGGATGATGTCAAAATACACCGAATGACATGTGATGAGTGTAGTGACTTCAGTCTAAGAACCACAATCATCACCAACATTATAACAGATGATCCTGACTACCAATTATGGTTTTTATGTATCACTCTTATGGTGGGTCAATTTGATACACTATTCTCTAACAAGTATCTGTGTGTTTAGTTTAATATCATATATCATGATTGATGAGATTATGTCATCAACCAACACACTCTCAAGTCTTTTGTGTTATTGTTGTCTATCGCTCTTCCACAATAACATCCGACTAGGGACATAACAAGAATGTATATACTCTTAGCATCCATATGATCTCATTGTTCAGGCCATCAACTCGAAGACATATGTCATTGAGTAATATCATTATTTAGACACTTATTATGTTACACCATTATCTCATAACTAAAAAATAGAATAAATTGGAAGATTGCCTTTATTATTAGTCAAATCATTTACAAATTATGCCATTATAATCATCATATGATTGGCTCTCTAAGCATACATACCAACAGACTCCCACTTGCACTTAGAGCCAATCACCCATGAACTTAATCCCAAGTGATCTAACATGACCTTCATGCTTCTGCTGCAAAACTGCTTTTGTAAAGGGGTCAACCACATTGCTCTCGATTGGTACTCTACAAATGTTCACATCCCCTTGGTGTACAATCTCTCGTATGAGATGGAACCACCTATGTATATGCTTGGAATGTTGATGCGATATGGGTTCCTTATCTTGTGCAATAGATCCATTGTTGTCACAATATAGCTCAATTACATCATTGATGCTTGGAACCACCACAAGTTTTGAGATGAAACTCTTGATCCAAACAACATTCAATGCAGCAATATACTCAGCCTCTGTTGTAGAATCCACAACTATCTTGTACTTGGAACTTTTCCAATTCACAGCTCTATTGTTGAGGCAAAACACAAATCCAGCTATGATTTGTAATCATCTTTGTCATCTTGGAAGATTGCATCGGTGTAACCTTTTACCACCAACTTTTCCTCTCCATCGTAGACCAAGAACTAATCCTTAGTTCGTCTCAAGTACTTAAGGATATTCTTCATGACTATCCAGTGAGCATCACATGGATCATACTAATATTCAATGGGCTCTCGAGATGGTAACTCCATGAGTCATGGGCAGGTATCCTCTCTTTGAGTCATCCATGTTGAACCTCTTCAACACTTTATCAATGTATGTGCTCTGACTTAGTCCAAAAAATCTTAATTCCCAAGATGTAGGATGATTTGCCTACTCCAAGAAGCTAGGTCTTTACCATATGTAAAGTAGGGATGTCATTCTCCATAAATAGTATGTCATCTACATACAATATGAAGAATACAATCATGATCCCACTAACCTTCTTCTACACACAAGGTTCATCCTCATTTTGAGCAAAGCCAAACTCTTTGATTATTTTATCAAATCAAGGATTCCAACTTTGAGATGCTTGCTTCAATCCATAGAATGACCTTTATAGCTTACAGACTTTATTTGCATCCTTTGAATTTATAATACTCTCAAGTTGTGTCATGTACACATCCTCAAGAAGATTCTCGTTAATGAATGCAGTTTTAACATCCATCTGCCAAATCTCAAAGTTTTGGTAAGCTACAACGGAATCATGATCCTGATGGACTTAACCATAGAAACTGGAGAAAAGGTTTCATCATAGTCAACACCTTGAACTTTTTTGAAACCCTTTGCAACCAATATACCCTTATAGGTTTGTACATTACCATCCATGTCTATCATCTTCTTGAAGGCCCATTTGCACCCTATGCGTTTTACCCCTTTAGATGGATCCAACAAGGTCCATACCTTGTTGGTGTACATGGATTCCATCTCAGATCTCATGGATTTAGGCTATTTGTTAGACTATGGTCCCTTAGTAGCTTCTATATAGGTTGTTGGCTCATCATCTATGACCAATTCATTGCCTTCTTAAGTCACAAGATAATCAAATCTTTCAGTCTCAAGGTGTGTCCTATTAGATCTACAAGGTTCCTATGTTACTTGAGGAATTTGAGATTCCACAACGACTTGTGATTCCCCTCATTCCTCTTGTACATCTACTGGCTCAATGTTTTCTCGTTGGTATCGAACATCTTTGAGTTCTACTTTTCTCCCACCAATTTGTTTGGAAATAAATTCCTTTTCTAGGAATGCAACATCTATGGAAACAAACACTTTGTTGTCAAATAGGGAATAAAAGTATTATCCTTTGGTTTCCTTAGGATATCCAACAAAATAACATTTATCAAATTTGGGTCCAAGCTTTTTGATAAACTGATTTCTCACATAAGCTTCACCAACCCCAAATCTTCATAAAAGATACATTGGGATGATTCACATACCATATCTCATATGGTGTCTGTTGAACCAATTTAGATGGTACATGGTTTAGTATAAATGCGGCAATTTCAAGAGCATAATTCTAAAAGGTAGTTAGAAGTTCAGATAAACTTATCATTGATCGCACCATATCTAGCATTGTGTGATTCCTTCTTTCTGATACACCACTATTCTATGGTGTTCCAAGTAGAGTCCATTGTGATACGATACCATGGGCTCATAGAAGATCCTAAAACTCTTAGCTTAAGTATTCTCCACCATGATTAGAACCAAGTGCCTTATACTTTTTCCAAGTTGATTTTCTACTTCATTCATGAAATCCTTGAACTTTTCAAGGGTTTCTGACTTATATTTCATCAGGTAAACATAACCATACCTATTGAAGTCATTAGTGAAGGTAATGAAGTATTGATACCCCCCTTTAGCATTTATTCTAAAGGGTAGCATACATCAGTATGTATGAGTCCTAGAAGATCACTAGCCCTATCATTATTTCCAATGAAGGGAGTCTTGGTCATCTTACCCAATAAACAATATTCACATGTCTCGATTGATTTGAAATCAAAAGAGTCCAGATAACCATCTTTATAGAGTCTAGATATGAAATTCTCATTTATGTGCCCTAGACGATAATGCCAAAGATATGTTGTGTTTGACTTATTGAGTTTTAATCTTTTGATATTTTTCATTATAAATATTAATCTTTAGATCCAGCAAATAAAGACCATAAGACATTGGGGAATTACCATAAATATGAAATAAAACATCGACCATTCTTAATATGAAATTCATATACATCCTTATCCATACAAAATACATAAATGATGTTTCTTTTTATGTTAGGCACATTATAGTATTTCATTAACTTTGTTACAAGCCTTGTGGGCAAAGATAAAGTACAGGTTCTAACTGCACTGGTAGCAACTCTTTCTCCATTTGCAACTCATAGTTCTACCTCACCCTTTCTTAAAGGCCTACTTCTTTTCAGACCCTACATATTCAAGCATACGTGAGATCCACATCCAGTATCTAGTACCCAAGATGAAGAAGAGCATAAATTTATCTCAATGACACATATACTCTAAAGTTGAAATCTCTATCCCCATCTTCTTCTTCTTGAATGTCTTCAAGTACAAAGGACATATTCCTCTTGTACTTTTCTTTCTCCTGGCCATGAGTGATGAATATCTTGATTTATGCTTAGCCTCATAACCCTTCGTGGCCTTGCTTTCATCCTTGGACTCCACTCCAGTGATCATCATCATAGATTTGTCCTTCTTCATTCTTGCTTCAGCATTAATCAGCATGCCAAGAAAATCTGACTACAATTTGTCATGTTATTCAAGTGGTAACACTCAATAAAATGGCTATATAATACAGGCAACGATTGTAGAATCATATTTGTGGCCAACTCTTGGCTCAAAGATAATCCCTTTTCTTCTACATGTTCCACATGTCCAATCATATTGAGCACATGGGTCTCTACTAGATCTCCCTCTATCATTTTGCACTCAAAGAGTTCCTTTGAGACATTGTACCTTTCTTTCTTTGTATGATTATGGTTCATGTTCAAAAAATGTGTTAGCATATCATGAATCACCATGTCTTCACACTGCTAATGCAACACATAGTTCATGTAGCTTATCATGAGGTGCTTTATGTCCAAGGCATCCTTGGCATGCTTCCAATAAGCATCAACCTTAGCCCTAGGCACATCAGCAATAGGTATTTCTGGCATTGGTTTATCTAGGACATAGAGCTTATGCTCATCATTGAGAACCCTTCTCAAAGTCCAAAACTGGTCATGGAAATTTGTCCTGTTAAGTTTGTCCTACCTAAGGATTAATCGCAATGATGATTTGATTGGCATTTGATTCTATAAGAGAAAATATGCATTTTGTCAAAGCCTTTTGATTTTATTTGATTTGAATAAAATTGACAATATTTAATAGGCCTTTACTTAATTATCGCTCCCATTATTTTATTTAAATTGGTAGCCCTTACGTATCAATTCAGAAGATTTCAATGTACAACCTTCTAGTGAGCCAAGATCCAAAACAATTGAATTATTACTCACCCAACTCCAGCGTCTATAATCAATCATTAAGGTAGGTGACACTTGCCAATTGCATCTTATGCAATTCTTGGATAGATGATATGTGCAACTCTTTGCCATAGTTATCTATAAGCTTCTAGGTGATTAATATCATTAAGGACACCTAGTTAAGCCTGAACCAAAAGATAACACGATAGTAATGCCACCTACTTGGTAGGCCCACATAACTACCATCACACTTCCATGAGATGGACAACGCACCATGCTTGGCGTGCCCACGCATAGTCAATCAAGCTTTTCATATGTGTTGCTGATGGAAAGCATCTTAGACTTAATATGTTATTGAGGAAGTTGTAATTATAAATACATATACATATCCAATCACCACATACTTATAGTACCTATCGTATAGGTATGCTATAACCCACAAACAAAAACATGCAATAAAACATAAGCGATGGTTATGGTCATACTATTGCAATTCCTTAGAGCCAAAGGAATTACCACCACCTAAGTTCTACATCACATGTAGAAACATGTCGTTGATGAATATCTCTGCTTGCCAATCTGGGTTGATCGGTTCAACCCTTGAATCGATCAGATGCCTCCTGACCAGTCGGTTGGTCATCTCTCCGGTCGTTTGATCTTCATTCCATAATCTTCTATATCCTCCAATCGATCGGTTGGATTCACCAGTTGATTGGTTTGGCTTGTCCTATCGAAATTCCTCCTCGGTCCTCCAGTCGATTGACTTATTTTTGAGATGGACGATATGTCTGGCATTGAGCGTCTTCTTCATCATGACAAGAATTAAACTATCCTAATGCTATTACATATTACATGATAAAAGAGAAACCTCAAGTTACATTCAAGGGGAGCATAGGTTGGAGAGAATAATACTTTTACAATTATAAGAGAAGGTAGAAGCTCAGTATGCAAACCAAGATATAAATAGGAATAAACAAACACAACCATCATGCACAAATATCAAGAGTTATTGGCCATAACCATGCTACACATCTACCTTCAAAACAATCTTTTAGGGTGACACATGTAAATTGCATATATATATATATATATATATATATATATATATATATATATATATATATATATATATAAATATATATATATACATATATATATTTCATATATATATATGGGCTCATCTTTAATACCAGCGCACCCTTCCTGGTATTTTTTCCGCAATTGTAGAGGATCATTTTATCTAGCTCCCCAAAAAATAATATCATTTGCCCCCCAAAAATCAAAAAAACCCTCCATATATTTACTGACTGTATATTCTCTGCGCAGTTACTCTTTTGCTCTCAGAGTTACTCTATATATCAATACAGTTACTCTTTTGATTCAGAAAAGTTACTCCAGCGTACCATATAGTAACTCTTTTAACCCCGAGTTACTCCAGTGGGTAATGAAAATCTGGTTCCCCGCGCGGGTAACGAATGAACATCCAATATATATATATATATATATATATATATATATATATATATATATATATATATATATATATATATATATATATATATATATATATATACATATATATATGAACATCCAATATATATATATATATATATATATATTAGTTTGCTATTGTACATGGTATTTAATCACATATGCACATCGATTAGTTTAAGTATTCACGTCATATGCAATAAATAAATGAAAAACAAAAAAATCCAATTATATTGATTTTCCAAAACATAGTAAATTTATGTGACTCTGATACCACTATAAGGAAATATAAAAAATTAATTGTCATATTCCCCTTATAATAGTAGATTGTGTCAACAACTATATAAGGTAATATTTGGTCCTAGAGCAAGTCTAGTGAAAATTCCCTTTATGTAATGTGTGCCTTTCTTCAAGTCCCACCCAGAAATGTCTACTCTAGGTTGATCATTGAAAGATGTATAGGGGGTGAATAGAGCTTTTTGATAATTTAAAGATAATTAAAACACTCGACCAAAGGAGGAGGAGGAAATAAGGAGACACTTGTGTTTAGAGTGGTTCCAACCTTTGAATTCAAATGTTGTCAGTCTACTATCCAATTGTCTCTAATTGGGATTTTGAAAGTGTTTAATTTTATTTACCTCACAAGGATGTTACAATAAAATACAATCACCTTCCTTGAAATAGCCTCAACCTCCTTGAAGCGGCCTTCCTTGAAGTAACTCCAATCTTCTCCTCCTAGAAGTAGCTCCACCACCTTGAGATAGCCTTCCTTTAAAAGTAGCCTCAACCTCCCTTGAAGTAGCCTTCTTTGAAGTAATCTCAATAACCTCTTGAAGAAGCCTTATCCACCAAGAAGTAGCTTCAACCAAACTCCCTCAAGCATCCTCCACAATCTTGGAGTAGCCAAGGAGCACAAGTAGCTTTAAACTGTAGAAGGAGATTGAAAGAAGGAAGTACAACAATTGAATATAGTGCTTTGATCCTATATCAAGCATTTGGATCTCCTATCCACTTAAGATGGACATGGCTATAGTTGGTGGCTAGGAGATTGTATCTATAGGACGACTCTAGAGCACAAGGAAGAATATAGTAAGTAAATTTTAGCTTTGTTGCTCTCAATAATGAATGCTCAAGTGTAGCTTAGGTACTTTAGGTGTCCTAAAGCCTCTCCTATTTATGGGAATGGTTTGTAAGTACTTAGGGACGTTCGAGGGAGTCTCTAGAGTGATCTTAGTGCTTAACTAGTTGTTAGGTGTACATTAGTTGTCTAGCAATGGCTAATTTGTTTGTTCTTAAAATAATAATCCAAAACCCTACTCGGTCGACAAGTTTGTCAAGCAAACTGTGTCTTGGTCGAGATTTTCTACGACTTTGCTTGGGTTGAAGGAAAATATGTTGCAATGTCTATTTTCAGCTCCCAACTACTAACTACTTGGTCTAATAGTCACAAGCTTTAAATTGAAGTTTGCTCGGTCAAAAATAATTTTGACCAAAGACCATTTTAGTGCACAAATATGTAAGTTGTTGAATAATGCTCCTAGGTTCGACCAAGGTGGTTCTCAGTCGACAAAAAATTTGACCAATTGTGTCTCGGCTGACAAGTTTTTCAACCGAGGATGTCCCTGTTTTAGACTTTTGAATCACCTACTAAGTGTGTGTTTCAATGAGTGATGGTGACTCTAACTTTGGGGGAAACCTATCTAAGGGTTATAAGTGGATAGGGAATATCTAACGCTTGATTTACATGATATCTAAGTACTTGTACATTATATTTTTGTGTAAGTGTTTACATTTGAGTACAATCATGAACATATATATAGTTAAATGTATTTGATATTCAATTTACATTGATCTTCATCTTTCCACTTAGTAGAATTTCCTTATTCCTTTGAACCCTGAAATACTCAAATAACATGTTAGATCCACAAGTGTGAAATGTTTGTCATCATCAAAACAAAGGGTATATTAATGTCCAATTTAGCCAACAATCACCATGGATAACAACTTGATGTTGTCCTCCTAGCGGCAGACAACATCCTCCTTGCCTCTATAGTAGCTCACATGAACCACTGAGAAATCCTATCATTCTTGATGAACAAAACAGAAGAAGTGGCAAAACAATTAGTTAATAGGTGAACTGATTGGTTGGCATGCGATCTGATTAGTTCAACCCTTAAACTGGTCATTTTGTCATGTTTTCTAATCACAATTGTATTGACAATTAATATATAGTTAATGCATAACATGACGTCAATATTGATATTTGATCCAATCGAATTGATCCATGAATCATATAGTTCATCATATGAATTGGTCATTTGACCGACCATGAGCCTACCGGTTCATGCACTGGTTCAACCATAATTTATCTGATGCAATTTCCAATCAAACCGGCACTCCAACTAATCAATTCAACACCTGGACCGGTCAGTTCAGAGTTCTTCTAGCCAATTGTTATTTAAATAAAATACCTAAACACTTTATCAATCAAGTTAAACATCATTCATGAACAAACTCCTATTCCAAGTGTATCCTATGTGTGTGACCCTATAGGTTCCAAGTTATATTGGCAGTGAATGTCCATAACTAGTTTATGACACTACAAGCAATGAGAAGTATCTAGTAACACATCATTCCTATCCAAGTATTTGGAAAGTTGGAGAACAACTTCAACCTAGAATATACAATTGATGTTACAATGTTTGTATAGTTCCTTTGTCACTAATATCCAAGATGAACTTGAGGTATGGAATCATCATCCTCTTCAAAATTCAATATATTTTCCTTCAACTAGAGCAGAGTGTTTGAGATATATGTAAGTTCGATATCACCTATTGACTCACATGAGCATGGCCATCCATTTATCAGTCTTTCTTATCAAGTGGCTAGGATATCATACTCTTGTATGAGGGACAAATCCCATCTACATCACTCACAGTCTTCCCCATGTCTCACAGTGCACCCTATCATCACCTTTATGATAACCCTTATTCAAGATCATGGTGGATGATGTCAAAATACACCGAATGACATGTGATGAGTGTAGTGACTCTAGGTCTAAGAACCACAATTACCACTGACACTATAAGAGATGATCCTGACTACCAATTATGGTTTCCATGTATCACTCTTATGGTGGGTCTATCTGATACATTGTTTTCTAACAAGTATCTATGTATTTGCTTATTCTGTATCATGCTTGATGAGATTTTGTCACCAACCAACACACACTCTAGTCTCATGTGTTATCAGTATCTATCATCCTTCCACAATAACATCTGACTAGGGATATAAAAAGAACATATATACTCTTAGCATCCATATGATTTCATTGTCTAGGTCATAAACCCGAAGACATATTTCATTGAGTAATATCATTCTTTAGACATTTATTATGTTACATCATTATCTCATAATTGAACAAAATAGAATAAATTGGAAGATTGATTTTATTATTAATCAAATAATTTAAAATTTATGCCATTATAGACATCATATGATTGGCTCTCTGGGCATACATACCAACACCAACAAAGCAATTTGTTAATACCTGTGGAGCTTCATTTTGCCCCCCCCCCCATATTCGACAATTAGCTTCCTTTGAACCTTACAAGTGGTTATGGATTAATGATCAAAGGGATGATGGTTGTGGGAAAAATCATCAAACTGACAAATAATATGAACTTTAAATATATAAATATATACAAATAATATGAATTTTACATATAGAAATATATGAATCTACTTGCAAATTGATGATGGTAATTTCTATCAAAAAAAATTATTTTTGTTGCTTTTACAACTGATGACCAAGCAGATTTTCATCAGACTGACAACACGTTTCCAATAAAAGTTCAGGGAGTTTGAACAAATCATAAGACTGTCGGGTGGAATTACTAGATAAGTCTGATGAGACTCCTGAACCCAAAGGGAATTTACCCTTTCCCATCAAAGAAAAGCTAGTGTGGTAGACTGGTGGTCAGAAAAACTTACACGTGTTGATTGGTGATTTGGACACATAGACCGATGGAAATTTTGGTATCTTTGACCGACAAAAAATACTACCTTAAACCTTTTGACTACCACCCTAGTTATAGATCTGCCTCCACACTCCCATCTAAAAATATTTTATGAAAATCCCTTATTGCATCTAGAGATTAATGAAGGACCATCAGAAGTCGACCAAAAGTGCAAGTTTTGGATTCATTCCTTGGATTAATTTTCCTAGGACTGACCCAACTCTACAAATTTTCTTTCTTGCCCTGCATGTAAGATATTCTATGCTAAAGCATTTCCTTGTTGTTTCTTCCTTCTCTCCTCTATCTTGGACCCCCTGATACTACAAGTTGGACACTTGTGCATATAATTAAAGAACCATCTTTTCATTTATCTTTGCTCTAGATACACCATGTTCTTGTGGAAAGAAGCTTTCTTGGAGCTTTAAGAGGATCAAGTTAGGATCTATCTCACTCTTTTTGTGGTTCTTGCTGGAATTTCATTTTCTTCACCTATAAGGCAAGTGATTGATGTATTTCTTGTCTACTTGTCGCATGCATAACATTAATCTTGTTCTAAAAATTTGTGATATGCTAAAAGGTGATCTTTTATGCATTATTTTGCATGAGTAAGATTGTAACATAAACCTTTAAGTCACTTTAGACTAGGTACATTTTATGTTGTATAGAAAAAACTTATTTTAGTCATGCAAGAACTAAACATTCATAATACAAGTACAACGACTCTGAAAAATTTAATATGGATTTTCAGTACCAATGGAAGGGAAATTTAACCCACATGTTAATTCATATTGTATGATAGTCATCCTATGAAAAATTTAAGGTTTTTTTTTTACTTTTATGGTATTGTAATGTTAATTGGATGAAATGTTCTCAATTAAGGTTGCTCATCCATGCTAGGTTTTGAACATATGTTTACCTAATTCTTAAATGTATCATAACCTTTACATTTGTTGGATTTTTAGTGTGCAATTTTGGGTGCTACCGTGTTTATGCTTTGTTGATCTCAGTGCAAAATTTCAGATGATATAGAATTCCTACAACGAGTTATCTTTGTTTTGGCCTTCATGAAAATTTGATTTTTTACATACCCTAATTTGAATTAGGTCCTATTTATGGACAAGGATGGATAAATATATCATGATGCAGTAACATGGAACCATTTCTTACATATTATATATTCAGAAGTTGTAATACATGATTTATTTTACAAAAATCATTTAAGATCTTGTATGTATCTTGATTGATGTAGTCAAAAATATTTAGTTGGCTTCATTAGTCTAGTGTAACCTTAATCATGTAGTGACATGAGACTGTAGAACTATCTTAGTGTCAAAATGTTTTGGATAGTAAAATGAGTAATGTAGTAATTTCAATTGTGAGAAGGATCTCGGAGGCATATATTGTTGAGTTATATATGCGGGTGCGGGGAGGTTTTTACTCTGTCATCCTAACTTAAAGGTGTTTGAGAACAACTGTGGTTGTGTCTTGATTTATATGTGATTGAGAGAGGTTGCGGTTGTAACTCATATTTGAAGGTCTATGCCCTCATTTTTGGTATCGTGGTCTGTGTATTCATGATGAATCATATATTTAGTGGGATGATCATTGTGCCCCTATGGGTAAGTTGGGTTGTTGTCACACTATAGTTTGTCACACGTAACGACTGAGGGGTAGAAATTTATATTATTCCAGCCATCCTAGATCTTATATGGGACTGATTTCAACTCTGTAGTGGTCAACTAGTAGTTTGAGTGTTATGCATTCAATTAATAAGGGATTAATAAAATATGTAATTCAGTCGTGTAGTACATCCATTTAGGGTTATTGGCTAGTCATATTATATGATAACTATTTCTTTTCTCTTCCTATTATTATCATATATGATTCAAAACTTCACATGTTTAGTTATTTGTATATGCAACTTTATCTATACTTATTCATTGTATAGATTTTGATTACTTCTCCAACCTATTATATTACCCGCTTTACTATTTTAACTACCTAACATGTTAGTAAGAAATAAATGTTATCAGTTGTTATATCATTTCGTTGGTACTTGGGGTATTAGCCCATGGTTTATAACACCTAATATATAACATAAATATTGAGTGGATAAAATTATTCTCGGGTTTGGACTCAACTAAATAACTAAGGAAATTTATCACCTTATGCCATATTTCATAGATATAAATATAATGAACTAGTGGACATAATATGTTCAAAATGGGAATCCTATTATCTAGAAATGTTGTTGACTATGTAATTAAATTGTATTTCAAGTTTGGGGCCATTTTGACTTAATTTGACCCCTTCAAACTAATTAGGAAAGTTCCTATGATTTTTAGTCAAGTTTAATCAACATTTAATCAATGTGACCATATTCTTTAAGTTTCTCACTTAATTATCTATCACACTCTCCTTTTGGTTTGTTTCCTTTTCTCTAGTGCATCTGATGGCCAGTACATAATGAAAACTAGATCAATGGCCTCTGCATCGTCTTCCTCCCATGCTTCTCTCATTGTCTGAAACCAGTTTATAGTGCAATCTTCCTCGTTTATGTTCTCTCTCTTTTATCCTCCGCTTCGTGAGATTTCTTCAAATTTAACTTCATCTTTCTTTCTAGTTTTAGACAATCCCTTGATCTCTCCTTCTTGTGCCCTATCTAGGAAATGACCAATAGGGGATTTCCTTCCACTATGACCATGGAATTACAGACACCACTCAATGTCTCGCACCACTATTTAAGGGTTGTAAAAGCATCACCACCACATAGGCCTTCCTCCTCCACTGCCAATTGTTCCTCTTATGCCACGAGCTACTACCACCTACTCGGTCTTGTTCTCTAGTGACCATCTTCTGACCTCGGCCCTCTTTTTTCCTTATGTGAAATTGTCACCTAAGCAGACGCATATTCTAAGTTTTCAATCTATGTTCTCACCATGTGGTTGCACTAAATGATGCACCCTATAGACAGCCCTAGGGTCCTCGTCGGCATTCACCGTCATGCTTGTCCAGTGTCTATCGGACTATGGAAATGGATCTGTTGGTTTCACCATACCTCTATGATCATTATTCTGATCTTGTTTAATGCTTTTCTGTCTAGTTTTAGTAATTTTGATTTCCTACTGATGTGGCTTTTGAATGCACTAACAAGTTCACTCAGAGCTGAAATCCCCGAGCTTTTACCAAAACCAAGTGCAACAATACCACCCGCAAGCGGACGGGTCTTATCGTAGTATAGTTGAGGATCGAACCCAAAGGACAACGTTTTTAAGAATCCTTGTCAGTTAGATCTAGCTCAAGTAAAACTAATATTTAGAACAATAGTTTGATTTGGGTTGTTTAAACTAAATGCAGGAAAGTAAAAGCTGAATTAAAAGATGGGTTTGGATCAATAATATGGAATCGCTGGGATGGTACCGGGTTTGACCACCGCTACACACACAAATATACTCCTTTGCAAACACTCCAGGCATGATATAACACTCCAAGTAGAGCTGCTGCAGAACCCCCCATACGGGCGTCAGGTCCACGTAAACATCACCATAGGCAGTCGATTTCTCATCGCCATCTGGATCACATGTCTTACGGCTCTGAAGATACAACATCCAACTAAGGCTGTGAACCCCCCATACGGGCGTCAGGCGCACAGAAGCATCACCGAAGGCTAGATGGCTCGTCCCCTCGCGGATCATACACTTACGACCTCAAGGAATCCCATCGGAAGTTCTCGTCAAGGAGTCAACCGCGTCAACCGTTAAGCAAATAAGCGACTATAGTACGTGTAAACATCGACGAAAAGCACGAAGATACAAAATCCAACTAAGGCTGTGAACCCCCCATACGGGCGTCAGACGCACAGAAGCGTCACCGAAGGCTAGATGGCTCGTCCCCTCACGGATCACACACCTACGACCTCAAGGAATCCCATCAGAAGTTCTCATCAAGGAGTCTAACATGCTAAACATCATTCATACCCATGCATTGAAGTTCTCGCAACATAGGAAGCACAAAGATGGAAACACGCACATAACCAACCTACAAGCTTAACGATAAATGACAAAATGGAGAGTTATATACATTGCCATGGAAAGTTTAACAAAAGAACATAGTTTGCATGGGCAGCGGGGCTAGTGCCCGCACCCCAGCGAAAGAGGACTACTCGCTCATGATGCGAGATACAAGAAAGATAGGAGAGAAAGATAGATCCGCCATGGGCTCGGTGCAGAGGGTGGACGCAGCCCGGTGAAGAAGATGTGCTCCTTGCTCCGTCTTCTTTCTCTTCTTGGCCTCCTTGGACGCAACACCAGCAGTAGGTGGAGTGGAACTTGATCGGGGTGGTGCTCTGGCAGCCTATCGGCGTCCGGATCCGATCGCTTCAAATGGGGACCCTGGGGGTCTATTTATAGGTTCAGATCTGGCCCCAAACGGTTTGGAGACCGTTTGGGCGCCAAACGGTCTTAAGACCATTTGGGAACCAAACGGTTTGGAGACCGTTTGGTCGATCGGTCCTGGCCTTGGCGTGGTCGCGCGGCTTTAGTTATTCAATCGATCCTCGCGCTTGCGTCGAACGGTCTTGGGACCGCATGGGACCAAACGGTCTTGAGACCGCATGGGACCAAACGGTCTTGGGACCGCATGGGACCAAACGGTCTTGGGACCGCATGGGACCAAACGGTCTTGGGACCGCATGGGACCAAACGGTCTTGGGACCGCATGGGACCAAACGGTCTTGGGACCGCATGGGACCAAACGGTCTTGAAACCGCATGGGACCAAACGGTCTTCAGACCGCATGGCTTTCTTTGGCAACCGGTTTTGTCATTCGTTCTTCGTGTATTCCGCCCAACGGTCTTGGGACCGTGTGGACCCAAACGGTCTTGAGACCGCAGGGATCCAAACGGTCTTGAGACCGTATGTATGGGGTTACTTGATTTTCGTGTATTAAATGAAAGATATTTAGTTAAAATCTTGATTATTGCATCAACTAAGTAGTTTTGTGCATTATGATTCATATTAGGGTGAAAAGATGTGGAATAGAAATGAAATTGTTCCAAAAAGGCAATTGAATGTCATGATGAGTATGCACTCATCAAAATACCTCGAACTTAAATCGTTGCTCGTCCTCGAGTAACATAAAGTTTGAAATTGTTGCCTGATGAAATACTTTCGATCCATGTGATTTCTTCATCTTCACATCACAAATGTTTTCTTTCTTGCTCAGTATGAATGAGTACCTTAACTTCCTGGGCCAACTAAACACGTCTTTCCATAGCTTCGTTCCTGAGTTCGTTTCCCAACAACGCTTCCTCCCCACTTTTTCCAACACCAAGCATGTCGAAGAGTTTTATAGGAGTTTAGAGATACCCGTAGAATCAACAAGTATGCATTCGATCTGACACTGGTGTAGTTCAGGATGGTGGGGCATGTATTGTTCCCTTAGGTAGAAAAAAAGGAGTGAAAGGTGGCATGGAAAGAAGAAGTAAATCTCTCCTCTATTCAACTCGAGATTTTTATTTGTTTTGCAATTTCATTTATTGCATTTTTTTTGTGTGCACTATGGCATCTTTTATTGCAAATCTCTCCTCTATTCGACTCGAGATTGCTTTTCTTTTTGTGTGCACTTTGGCATCTTTTGCTTGCATATCTCTCCTCTATTCGACTCGAGATTGCATTTTTGGTGGTACGCCCCTATTTATTGGAAGGGGTATGGAAGAAGCGGATATGGGGGAAGTGGCGTGTCACCCCGAACTTAGGGTTTGGCACTAGATTGGCTATTTTGGTGGTATTGATGGATGGAGGGATACAAAGATGATAGAAGAAGTGTAGAAGAGAGTTCAGATCAAAATGCAACTTGATTTACAATTCAAAACCGGGTTATTCTCTTTGTCATACTCTGCTCAAATAATGACTTGATGTGGATCCGGTGGGGATTCTGAGCCATTGTTCCACTAGTCAGTTAGGAAGCACGACGTGTTTGCTCCCTATCAGTTTGTTAGATACTTATCATTTTGTAAAAAGTATTATGATGTTAGGAATCATAAGATTCACAGGATGCTTTCAGACAAAAGGCAAGTTTCAAAAGTCAGTCCTCTTGAGGATTTGCTTCGAATAAGGAGGATATTATGATTGAAAATGCATAGCAAGATAGTTAGTTACATTTTTATCGACAAGAGTTAAAATTTCATCAGGTATCTGTTCAAAATTTGAAAAATTTTATGATAAAGACAACTTATATGAAAGAGGGTGTTTATGAAAGTGAAGTACGTACCACCCACCCTCCACCCCGAACTTAGAGGTTTGCTCGTCCTCGAGCAAACCCTAAATTCAAGATGGAGGGGAAAGGAAACACCAGGTATGACTGCCGAGAATGATTTTGTTCTGGTCAGCGCCACTCCGATCTCGTGTTCTGAAAGAAAACTATCTCATAAGGCAAATTTTATTTAAAGGAAATTTAACTATAAGGTAAAAAACAAAAATTGGAAAGGAAAAGTAAAACAGATTTATTGATCGGGTTGCCTCCCGATAAGCGCCTTTGTTTTATGTCGCTGGCTTGACAAAGTCCTTTGTCTTCATGTGGGATCCTTTGGATCGGTGAGTTCTAGCACTGATTTGGTGCCTATGTCTGTTGTGGTGAAATATCTCTTCAGTTGGTGGCCATTGGTTATGAATTCTCCTGACTCTGCACTCCATAAAGAGAATGTGCCATGAGGAGAGATGCTTTTGACAATGTACAGCCCGGATCAGCGTGAGCGAAGTTTTCCTGGGAATATCCTTAATCTTGAGTTAAAAACCAGAACTTGGTCTCCTACTTGTATGTCCTTTCGTTTCAGATGTCCATCATGCCAAAGTTTTGTATGTTCCTTGTAGATTCGCACATTTTCATAGGCTGTCATTCTTAGTTCATCCAGCTCGTTGAATTGCAAAATCCTGGCTTGCCCTGCTTCTTTCATATCGAAATTCAATTGTTTAATTGCCCACCATGCCTTATGTTCTAATTCGACTAGCAGGTGAGAAGTTTTCCATATATCAATCGAAAATGAGTAGTCCCAAGGGGAGTTTTATAAGTTGTACGATAAGCCCATAAGGTGTCGTTGATTTTTATCGACCAATCTTTTCGATTACTACCAATGGTTTTCTCAAGGATAGCCTTTAGTTGTCGGTTAGAGACCTCTACCTGTCCACTGGTTTGTGGATGGTAAGGTGAATCCACCTTGTGCGAGACACCATATTTTCTTAGAAGAGCTTCAAAGCTTCGTTCAATGAAGTGGGAGCCTCCGTCAGATATTACGGTTCGCGGTACTCCAAACCGTGGGAAGATGATATCTTTGAATAATTTGATGACTAGTTTTGAATCACATGTGATGGTTGGTATAGCTTCAACCCATTTGGAGACGTAGTCTACCGCTACTAGGATGTATGAGAATCCATTAGAAGATGGGAATGGCCCCATATAGTCCACTCCCCATACGTCGAATACCTCGACTTCTTACCATAGATTCAGTGGCATCTTGTCTCTTTTGGTTATATTGCCAGATCTTTGACATCTATCACAGGTTAGGACAAAATCGTAAGAGTCCTTGGATAAAGTTGGCCAGAAAAATCCACATTGCAAAACTTTTAAGGTTGTCTTTTTGGAGCTCATATGTCCACCCACAGGTCCCGAGTGGCATTGTTCCAGAATAGATTGAGCTTCTTCTTCGGCTATACAACGTCTGTACAGACCGTCAGCGGAAAGTTTAAAAAGATATGGTTCATCCCAATGGTAATGCTTCACATCATGCATAAACTTCATCAGAGTGTTCCCGGTGTACTGGGGATGGATGACTCCCGCAGCAAGGTAGTTTACGAAGTCAGAATACCATGGCACTACTTCCGAGACGCTCATAAGCTGATCATCCGGTAGGGAGTCATTTATCGGGATCCCTTCAGCATCCAGAGTGTGGATGCGACTGAGGTGATCTGCAACAACATTTTCCGTACCCTTTTTATCTCTTATTTCCATGTCAAATTCTTGTAGAAGGAGTATCCATCTGATCAGCCTTGGCTTAGCATCCTTCTTTGCCATAAGGTAACGGATAGCAGCATGGTCTGTGTAAACGATTACCTTAGAACCAGTAAGGTAGGATCTGAATTTATCGAAGGCATAGATGACTGCCAAAAGTTCCTTTTCAGTAGTAGCATAATTCCTTTGAGCTTCGTCGAGGGTTTTCGACGCATAATAGATCACATAATGTTTCTTCTCTATGCATTGTCCTAAGACTGCACCCACCGCATAATCACTGGCATCACACATAATTTTAAAGGGGTGGTCCCAATCGGGATCTCTAATGATGGGAGTAGTTGTAAGGGCTTTCTTCAGCGTATCAAAACTTTTGATGCATTCTTCATTGAAATTGAAATCAGCATCTTTTAGAAGTAGATTGGTCATCGGCTTTGTTATCTTAGAAAAATCTCGTATAAACCTTCTATAGAATCTAGCGTGACCAAGGAAAGCGTGAACTTCCTTCACATTTGTGGGAATAGCCAATTTAGATATGATTTCTATCTTGTCTTTATCAACTTCAATTCCTCTGTTGCTAACCTTGTGGCCCAAGACAATGCCTTCCTTCACCATAAAGTGGCATTTCTCCCAATTTAGCACTAGATGTGCTTCTTCACAACGTTTGAGGACCATGGAGAGATGCTTAAGATAGGAATCAAAGGAGTCCCCATATACATAAAAATCATCCATGAAGACCTCCATAACAGTTTCAGTAAGTCCTGCAAAAATGGCAGTCATGCAACGTTGAAAAGTTGTGGGGGCATTACACAGACCAAATGGCATCTTTTTAAAAGCATATGTCCCGAAGGGACAGGTGAAAGTCATTTTTTCTTGATCATCTGGATGTATGGGAATATTATAGAATCCAGAGTAACCATCCAGGTAACAGAAATATTCTTGATGGGCCAATCTTTCTAAGACTTGATCGATGAAGGGCATAGGAAAATGATCCTTTCGAGTGGCCTTGTTTAATTTTCTATAATCAATACACATCCGCCACCCAGTGACTGTTCGAGTGGGGATGAGCTCATTGTTTTCATTTCTTATAACGGTAGTCCCTCCTTTCTTGGGTACCACATGAACTTGGCTCACCCATGGTGAGTCCGATATCGGGTATATTATTCCAGCTGTAAGAAGTTTGATGATCTCGCGTCGGACCACTTCCCTCATATTCGGGTTCAACTTACGTTGATGCTCGATGGTTGGCTTATGGTCTTCCATCATGGGGATCCTGTGCATGCACAAGGCTTGACTGACCCCTGTGAGGTCACTCATCTTATATCCTATGGCTTTCTTGCTCTCCCTTAATACCTCCAGAAGTTTCTCTTCTTGTTTGGTCGTTAGATCAGAGTTTATGATAACTGGACAAACTTTGAGATCGTCTAAAAACATATACTTCAGCCCTTCAGGTAGGGGCTTCATTTCAGGAGGTTCTGGTTTTTCACCGATTCCTTCTGGAGTTCCGGTAGTCTTCAATTCTTCGTAAGAAGCTTCAGCATTTTCTTTAGCAGAGTTGGGAGATTCGATGCAATCCTTATCTTGTTGGTCAGTAGGTTCATCATTAAAAAGGTCGTGTAGAGAAGTTTCCAAGGGATCACATGACTCGTGATATTCTTGAGTTAGTTGTGACATTTGCTCAACACAATCTATCAGATAGACTTCCTCCTGTATACTTGGTCTTCTCATACTTTCAAAAACTTTAAATTCGAGAGTTTCTTTGCCAAACCTCAGCATTAAGGTTCCTGCTTCGACATCAATAAAGGCTCTTGCAGTTGCGAGGAATGGATGACCGAAGATAAGAGGGTATCTGGTGTCTTCTTTTATGTCCATGATGACAAAATCACATGGAACATATGCGTCCTTGCCTACTTTGACCGGGATGTCTTCGAGAATTCCTAACGGTCTTTTGATCGAATTGTCCGCAAGTTGAATGGTCATACCTGTTGGAAGCAATTCTGCGAACCCTAATCTCTTGCATAAACTGAATGGCATAATAGAAATACTTGCACCGAGATCTGCCAGTCCCTTTTTGCATGATGAGTCACCAATGTGACAAGAGATTCCAAAGGATCTTGGATCTTTCTGTTTCTTTGGCATTTTGTTGAGTATGATATCTGATGTGGTCGTAGCCAGTTTTACGGTTTCATATTCTTCAGTTATATACTTCTTAGTGAGAAGTGACTTCAGATACTTAGTCCAGGCTGGTATCTCATTAAGAGCATCTAGGAATGGTATATCAACATGGAGTTTCTTCATATCCTCCTTAAATTTGATGAATCTAGTATCAAGCTTCGTTTGCCTCAGACAGGATGGGAAAGGAACACGAGGCTTATATACAGGAATATCTGGCTCTGGTGTCTCTACTTCTTCATCGGCAACTTTTTCATAACTTCCCTTATCAGTATCGTTTACCTCTGGTTGCAATTCCGGTGTTGTCAAGTTTTGGACTGTCACAGGTTCACTCTTGTCAGGGATAACCACAGTTGTCTTCACTGGGGGATCCAAATAATCTTTCCCTGATCTAGTGGTGACAACCTTCACCTGCTCAAGATGTTTTGGACTGTTCTCAGGTTGTCCGGCAAAGACCCCAGCTTGTGGCTTAATACTAGCAGCAAGTTGAGCTAGTTGAGTTTCAATAGCCTTTTGTTGGGCTTGTTGGTTGGCTATCATCATTTGTTGTGTTTGCAACAACTTTTCAATGGTAGATAGCTTATCATCAGAAGGGATGGACCCTGTCTGAATTTGTTGTTGGTTCAGGTTTTTATACTGAGAGTTGTTCTGATAATTATTGTAGTTTCTGTTTTGAAAATTCCCTTTGAAGTTTCCTTTATTCACAAAGTTCTGTTGTTGGTTAAATTGGTACCCTGATGGCCCCCTTTGTTGGTTGTTTGGACTGAATTGGTGTGAGTTCATAGCTCCTGAAGGGTTTCTGTATTGGAAGCCTGGGTGATTTCTATTTTGATTCGGATTGTAATAGTTCTGCCCAGGGATGGTGTTAATAGCATTAAGATTTTCCATCTGGCAATTATCTCCTTGTCCACATGCATTACTTAGAACAACATCGTAGAGAACATTGCATGACAGTGTGGAATGATCAGTGCCTTTGCATGCTTCACAAAACAAAGAAGTCGACTTGACCTGCTCTGGTTGCCTAGTAGGAGAATGTCCTCTTCCAATTGCAGCAAGGGATGATTCTATATGATCTTGCTTTGCAACTAAGACCTTCAAAGTTTCAGCTATGGATTTGTATTCCGGGATAGCTTCATCCATGGCTACCTTTAAGACTCCTTTACCAACAGATCTGCCCCAATTGGCTTGATTTTCTGCTCCCAGGGTGACTACTCTCCATGCGCTATCGTAACTTTACCGCATGAAGTTCCCTCCAGATGAGGAGTCAAGGAACATCTTTACGTCATCCTCCACACCCCTGTAGAATATCTCTATCAGCTGGTTCCTAGGAATTCCGTGGTGTGGGCATTTGCGAAGGAGCTCCTTGTACCTATCCCAAGCTTCGGCAAGGGTTTCTCCTGGGACTTGAGTGAAATTTGTGATTCGTCCCCTGATTTCATATGTAAGAGATGGGGGGGGTAGAACTTTTCCAGAAAAGCGTTTTGGAGCTGCTCCCAGGTGGTGATGGGTACTTCACTCTGTAGTGAATTGTACCAACTAATGGCTCTATCAGCAAGAGAGTACTTGAAAATACGGAGTCGAATGGCATCATCGGAGACTCCATTTTGCTTCGTCATAGCACAAAGGTCGATGAATCTAAGAAGATGACCTTGGCTGTCTTCAGCTTGTTTTCCGTAGAAGGGGTTGTTTTGAAGCAATGTTATCCAATGTGCTCTAATCTCGAAGTTGGCAGCCTCGATGGGAGGAGGTTGCACTGGGTGATAAACATTCGCAGCTTTTGGGATGAAGAACTCCCTAAGATCTTTCTGTAGTTCGGCTGCCTGCGTTGTTGCTTGTGCTGCTAAGATCTCCTGTTGAACTGCAGCTCTGGCTGCTTGCATGAGCCTCTCTCTTTGTGCATTGATGGCTTGAGCAACTCTTCGAGCTACTTCTTCTTCTTGCGCCATCCTAGCTTGACTCTCTCGGATCTGACGATGGAAGGTTCTATCAATCTCAGGATCAAAGCTTGCGGTGAGTCCGGGACTATCTGAACGGTGCATGCACTATACGTTGAAGAGCACCTGAAAATTGGAAAGATTTGAAAGTGAGATCCACAAAGTAAAATCAAATTCAAGTAGATAAGCAATAGTTTCAAAAGAAAAGTAAAATCCTAGATTAGTCTTAAAAGAACTAGATTTGACTGACTGATTCCATTGTCCCCAGCAACGGCGCCAGAATTTGATGTGGCTTTTGAATGCACTAACAAATTCACTCGGAGATGAAATCCTCGAGCTTTTACCAAAACCAAGTGCAACAATACCACCCGCAATTGGACGGGTCTTATCGCAGTATAGTTGAGGATCAAACCTAAAGGACAACATTTTTAAGAATCCTTGTCAATTAGATCTAGCTCAAGTAAAACTAATATTTAGAACAATAGTTTGATTTGGGTTGTTTAAACTAAATGCAGGAAAGTAAAAGCTGAATTAAAAGATGGGTTTGGATCAATAATATGGAATCTCTGGGATGGTACCGGGTTTGACCACCGCTACACACACTAATATACTCCTTTGCAAACACTCCAGGCACGATATAACACTCCAAGTAGAGCTGCTGCAGAACCCCCCATACGGGCGTCAGGTCTGCGTAAGCATCACCATAGGCAGTCGATTTCTCATCGCCATCTGGATCACATGTCTTACGGCTCTGAAGATACAACATCCAACTAAGGCTGTGAACCCCCCATACGGGCGTCAAGAGCACAGAAGCGTCACCGAAGGCTAGATGGCTCGTCCCCTCGCGGATCATACACTTACGACCTCAAGGAATCCCATCGGAAGTTCTCGTCAAGGAGTCAACCGCGTCAACCCGTTAAGCAAATAAGTGACTATAGTACGTGTAAACATCGACGAAAAGCACGAAGATACAAAATCCAACTAAGGTTGTGAACCCCCCATACGGGCGTCAGGTGCACAGAAGCGTCATCGAAGGCTAGATGGCTCGTCCCCTCGCGGATCACACACCTACGACCTCAAGGAATCCCATCGGAAGTTCTCGTCAAGGAGTCTAACATGCTAAACGTCATTCATACCCATGCATTGAAGTTCTCGCAACATAGGGAGCACAAAAATGGAAACACGCACATAACCAACCTACAAGCTTAACGATAAACGACAAAATGGAGAGTTATATACATTGCCATGGAAAGTTTAACAAAAGAATATAGTTTGCATGGGCAGTGGGGCTAGTCCCCGCACCCCAGCGAAAGAGGACTACTCTCTCATGATGCGAGATACAAGAAAGATAAGAGAGAAAGATAGATCCTCCATGGGCTCGGTGCAGAGGGTGGACGCAGCCCGGTGAAGAAGATGCACTCCTTGCTCCGTCTTCTTTCTCTTCTTGGCCTCCTTGGATGCAACACCAGCAGTAGGTGGAGTGGAACTTGATCGGGGTGGTGCTCTGGAAGCCTATTGGCGTCCGGATCCGATCGCTTCAAATGGGGACCCTGGGGGTCTATTTATAGGTTCAGATCTGGCCCCAAACGGTTTGGAGACCGTTTGGGCACCAAACGGTTTGCTTCGATCGGTCCTGGCCTTGGCATGGTAGCGCGGCTTTAGTTCTTCAATCGATCCTCGCGCTTGCGTCGAACGGTCTTGGGACCAAACGGTCTTGAGACCGCATGGGACCAAATGGTCTTGGGACCGCATGGGACCAAACGGTCTTGGGACCGCATGGGACCAAACGGTCTTGCGACCGCATGGGACCAAACGGTCTTGGGACCGCATGGGACCAAACGGTCTTGGGACCGCATGGGACCAAACGGTCTTGGGACCGCATGGGACCAAACGGTCTTGGGACCGCATGGGACCAAACAGTCTTGGTACCGCATGGGACCAAACGGTCTTGAGACCGCATGGCTTTCTTTGGCAACCGGTTTCGTCATTCGTTTTTCGTGTATTCTGCCAAACGGTCTTAGGACCACGTGGACCCAAATGGTCTTGAGACCGCAGGGATCCAAACAGTCTTGAGACCGTATGTATGGGGTTACTTGATTTTCCTGCATTAAATGAAAGATATTTAGTTAAAATCTTGATTATTGCATCAACTAAGTAGTTTTGTGCATTATGATTCATATTAGGGTGAAAAGATGTGGAATAGAAATGAAATTGTTCCAAAAAGGCAATTGAATTTCATGATGAGTATGCACTCATCACCTACTTCCTTCCCATGCTTCACGCTAGGTCTCCTCTCATGTTGTGGTTTGAGATGCCCTTTTTTCTTCACCATTGTCATCCTTGATCCAATGGCCCCTCGATAGCTCAGTTGAGTCTTTTCTTTGCTAATGTAGTATCTCTTCACCTCCTTGGAACTCCCTATCATGTCCAGCCATGGCGGCAAGGAGTGCTTTGGTTCTAGCACTCCAGGAGACCTCACCAATGGCTTGCCAAGTTTGTTACAACCTGGTGGTCTTACATGGCAGGGTCTAACTTTGAAGGCAAGTAGTCTTTCCGAGTCTCATATAGAGCTTGGGCTATAGAAGGGACTCCTTGCCATGGATCAAAGGATAAGATCCTAAGGTCAAATTTACTAAGGTGTCCTTAGCAGCTTTATTGATCAATTAGTTTTTCTTAGGCATTACTTGGTTTTTACATGCACGCTTTGTTTATCATCTATGTTATGTTTCAAATGATTAATAATCAATTTAACCCTACTATTTTGATTTCAATGTAACCTGCCCCTAAGGCTTCTTTGTACTTTAACCTATAGTTACATTAGGTTTATTTTCTAGTTTAATTAATGTCACATTATGGTTTACTATTTTTTGATTGGTCCATAATGCAAAATTCATACAAATTGCATATGACTTCAGAAAAATATGGAAAAATATGCCTTGGAGAGATATTTTCACACTCTATCGACCTATCCTATTTTCAAACCCTAATTTTTGTATTCAAACTATTCAATAATTAAATAATCAAAATTATGGTTTTACAATCATGAACTAATATACACAGCATATCATTAATGAAATTTTAGGTGTTTAGAGCCCAAGTAAGTCAAGAATGTTTGACTTAGAAATTTTTTAGAAGGTAATTGGGCAATTTTTTTAGCATATTTATCTTGGTTGATTTTCTTGTTTATTATTCATTAAGCACATGACTATATGTTCTTGAAGATTTAATTTGTTCCAACTAATGTTCTGTACTACTCATGTCATGATGGTTGCTATAATTTAGAGCTAAGATTATCACTTCCACTGCAGTTATGTAATGATTACTTAAGAGAAAATAATTAATGTTCTCATGCTTAAGAGGGAGAAACACCATTGTATGATAAGAGAGAGAAAGCCATCATGATTAACATAAAATTTTAAGATCATGTTAATGTCAAGATTAAGAATCATGCTAAGATAAACGATTAAGTTTTATATGCACTCACAGTTATGGACATCAAGAGGTTGTTATGGGATTCCAAGCAATAATGGGATTTCCTAGCATTATTACTGTTAAGTGGGTGATTATATAGAGATTCATATAACCCTTTTTAGTTCTTTATGTTGAGAAGATATTTCAAGAATGCTTAAGATAAAAATGATGTCAAGTTTTCTTTATGTCAAGTATAGTTATTTTATTTGTTTATAACACGTTCACTACCATTTACTAATTTTATGATTTCCTTTGCATGGTTGGGGTGTCGATGTCCATAGTATTTGGATCAAGTGAAGAATAGAAGGGAAAGAAAGGACTAGGAGACTCTGAAGCTTAACCTAGTGGGTGCCATCTACAAAACTGATCCTATCTTTTAAATATCTTCATATCATGCCTTAGTTATGTTAGCCAATATTGGCTTGGTAGAATCCGATTTTAAGATTGCTTTCCTAGTTGTGAACGATGTATGAATCAATGAATAATGATTATTTGTTTACTTGTAATGTTTATTGTATGTGTGATGTTCCTCTAACTCCAAGTACCCCAATGTATAAGGAGTGGGACCCTAGAGGGGATCCACTCAACTTACTCAAAGGAATATAATAGAAAAACATTCAGTGCCAAATTTTGAGAATTTTTTTTCACAAAGGATGATAACTAAAATTTAAGTATGTATTCTATCATTCACTAAAAGTGTAGTAGCGGAAGTAAATATCTAACTATTAGAATTCTTATGTTGAGCATCATTATTTACCAAATAGGGTGGATATAAAAGAAAACTATAGGAAACTAAACAATAACCAAAAGGTTGCACATAGCAACCTGGATACTCCAATCTATCTCTAAAAACAATAGCTACTCTCGAGCAGATTGCAACTCCATGTCACTTATGGCAAAATCTTTTCCACCTAAGGGGTTCAGAACACCCCCATAAGAGAAGACAAGGTGGAATTTACCAGCAAAAATTGGTCTGCTCTTACCACAGAGATTGGATCATTTACAAGGAAAAAGTACATCAAAATTAAAAAAGCATGGTTCCAAATGAAAAGAGAGGTAGAATCATCTAAGTGAATATCAAAAGAGTTCTCCATATAGTAAGCAAAAAATATTATATAAATAAATAAAAAGTACAATAATAAAACTATTGCATTTAAATCTCAAATAAGAGAATGACAATAAATAACAAGGTTTTATGCATGTCGATTAGATATTAGACTACAACCATCTAAAAATAGGGTCAGAATACTTCAACATTTCATGTCTAGGAAGGAGGTCAAAGAACCCATAATCTTTTATGTAATGGTATATATATCAAGTGAGACCACCTAGGGCTAGGTGAGATCACCAAAATCCCATATATAAGAAAAGTTTTACAATAGGGTCAAAATCGATAATGTACCACCACTAATAGATAATAGTAGTCTTAGCAATCAAAAATACATGTAACAGAGAGGCAAAATAAAGTTTAGTCTAGACAATCCATCACATTAGGGTTTCCATGACGAGATGGAACAATAAGATGCAAGAATGCAATAATGGTTGCAAATTGAATAAGTATCAATGAGATTAAAAAAAGTAGCTTCAATTTGCAAATTAAAAGTCTCTAAGGATATATTTCAATGAAATGGACCCAATAGGGTCAAGCATGTATAACCAAGTGACATACAAAGTAATATGCCACAATCAAGCCAAGAGAGAAAAAAATATAATTATCGATTATGACTCATAAAGAGAAGCAACATACCTCAGAGATGTGTCTCAACAAGTCAGAGTCAAACCCTAGATCCAAACTAAGGTCAAAAACTACCTATTAAGAATTCAACTAAAATGGGGCTTAAGATCCTAAAAACAAAACCCTAAAATGAATTTTTTATGATTATTGATTTAGGTTATGAAAAAATTCCTGTTTAGATAGATTACGATTTTTTAATTTTAAAACACACTTGTTTGTTAATATTTTACTTGTAAATTATTATATATGAATTTTTTACAAACTAAGGATAATTATAGAAAATCCATGATAAACATGCATTTAATATATCAGAATTAGATCAAAAAAATCTATACCAGGTGATAGGTCTTATTTTTCTAATTCCAAAGCATATTTTGATTCATTTTTCTGTCCTATAAATTAATTTCTATGAATTTTACAAGATATGGCAAATTATTGAATTAAAACCAATAGAAATTGAAGCAAAAGACCAAATTGCCCCTGCATCATGCATCATCAGCTTAATGTGTGACAAGACTTATGTGTAATATCATTTTATTAGCTGAAGTCATGATATAATATTTAAATCACATGTCAAATTATATAAATGCTTGTGGAAGCATGACACATAATAGGATAGAATGAGGGCAAGGACATAAGCCAAGCGGTGACCATCTTGTTCCCCTTCTTCTTTCATAATAAAATAGTGGACGTAGAGCTTCCAAGTCATGATCCAACCTCATGATCAGGTGCAACTCTTGGACTACATTGTCACCCTCTGAGCATGACAACTAATTTGTAGCACCCAGATAGGGGTCATAGAAGTGTACCAAGTACACCTCCACACCATTGTTGGCCCTAAGGAGAATATAGAAATCCAAAACCAAGAAACCAAGAGGCAAACAGCTTTCTAATGCATTAGAAAGCCTCAACAGTAGAACACAAACTCGAGAACCCTCCACAGATAGGAAAACCAAAAAAAGTAGCATGATAAATAGAAGACCTATGGGTGGTCGTCACAGATCCAGAGAAGTTAGAGGAGACAATAGTGGGAAATTGGCAATTCAAGTACTGAAGGAAAACATATTCTACCCTAGGTTGAACAAGAGACCACGAATAAGAAACTATTTGGTCTAACTTAGTACCAAGGCTCTCCCTCAAATCTACCGCACAAATTAGACGACATGGAGCTCGCAGGGAGAGAAGCCGAACAACAAATATAAGCATATAGAAAAAGCAAACCAGAGTGTAACGGACTAGGATACTCACGAAGAGTCTAATTTGTCAATGAACGTTAGAGATGCAGGTAACACCTCACTAGAGCCGGTCTACAAAGTCACGAGAAGCACCACCAAGATCAATTGGAGGAGGCCTGCTACATGTTTGTGAAGCTTTTTGAGGTGATATATATATATATATATATATATATATATATATATATATGTGTGTGTGTGTGTGTGTGTGTGTTTATATATATATATATATATATATATATATATATATATATATATATATAGAGAGAGAGAGAGAGAGAGAGTCAGGCTAGAATACACTCGAGTGTATCCGGAGCGGAATACACTCAAGTAGTTTTTTATGATGTAATATTTTTTTGAAAATCTAATTTGTTTATCTTCTTAAACATCTTGTGAACAACTCACACGCAAAATTTGAGCACATTTTGATATGTATAGCTCATGTTATGAAGACCGCAAAAATTATGCATTTCAAATTAGTTTCGCGTGTCGATTTTGTTGCCCTTGGATGAGTGACTTACACTCATCCAAATGGGCTCAAAATTTGTATGAAGTCTAGTTATAGTATGAAGGTGAAGATCAACGGTTTACATTTTGCAAAAAATAGTCTTGATCTGCAAACACACTTGAGTGTATTCGTGCGATCCGTACACTCGAGTGTATTCTAGCCTGACTCTCTCTCTCTCTCTCTCTCTCTCTATATATATATATATATATATATATATATATATATATATATATATATATGGGTAGCGATCTAGTGAGAAACATTTTACAGTGAGAGCATGAGAGGCATTTGAATAACTATAAACTTGAACCTTCTTTTTAATATCCAACCTTATGGATGGTAAGAAGATTGTTACATTTACCTTCACACAAAAAATCATCACTATCGGATATCTTTTACATGTCTGTATATACAAAATACACATTCTACATCCAACGGTCAACCTAAAACTCAATATTGAACATTGAAAAGTATTTGCTTGTTGTGCGTGCAATACAAGCCATATGATGATGAAATTTTGTGGGAAGGTAACTAATAGGGTATATTTTTAATCCGTATGGTTAGATTTTGAAAATTTGATCATTGTGCAAAGTTATTCAAATGCCTATGCTCTCACTGAGATATGTTTCTCACTGGATCATTGTCATATATATATATATATATATATATATATATATATATATATATATATATATATATATATATATATATATATATATATATATATATATCGAAAGTGGGTTTAAGGGAGGTATGAGATCACTAGAGTTTGAGTCAGAGAAGGAGGTTGGGGGATTTATCATCCAGGAGGTCAAGGGGATTAAATCGGGTGCCAATGGCTTCATCATGCCATCTCAAAATAGTTGAGCATAAAAATAGAGAATTAGGATGGGATGAGAGGGAGAGATCGAAAGAGAGTGAGGAATCCACATATTGTATAGTCTAGGTGGGGGCGGACTAGATGTTGAAGATAGACCATCTACCTTTGGATCATTATCTGAAGGTCAGCATAGAAACCAATAATCTAAAGAAGGCATGTCTTGGGACCATAGGAAACCCAATAAAAGTGTGACATCAATCCATGAATAAAGAGATTAAAACCTAAGTCAGATGAAATCAGGAATAATATATGAACATTATATTTGTTGATTAAATTCAAGTAGATAAGATTATCCAATTAAGTTGAAATTTGTCACCTAGACCTATTAAATAATCTGATTTTGGGATTAGATTCAAGTTTTGAGAATATCTTGTCCAAGTTTTAGTACAATTGGGGTTTAACGCAATTATCTCTATATTTATTAATATACATCAAAATTTTCTTCAATATTTAGGATTTAAAGTCCTATTATCATTATATTACTACAAACTAGGTTTCATTATATTATCATGCATTTCTTAAGTTATTTTAAGCATTTACTTAATAACTCCATTAATTGCATAGTTAATTTAAATAATGGCACATTACTATTTTCTATTTAGATGAACAACACAAGTATTATTCCATGACACACATTAAATAAACTAGATGCCATACCAAATATTTATGCACATTTATACACACCCAATCTCTATTAATCACATTCAGGTCATTACTTGTGCAATGTGACATGTATGACATGTATTTGAGGTCAACTCACCTATTCAACCATGGTTTGGATTATTGGATCATTTTCATGTTTATTAGCCTATACCATGTGATCAAGAACCTAAGTTCACCATTGTATCATATGGGTTACCAAACATGTACATGTTAGTGTTAGTCGGCTAGCACCTACGTTTCCAGTCACCCTAGTCACCACATATCACATACACATCATCAGCATGTACAAGGATCAGGGTTAGGTTCCAAACATCTAACTCATAACCAAATTAGTGCTTACTTATCCAAAAACATGGTTAAGGTTACATGCACCCATGGTTAGGGTTTATATTCATTTATAATTAGGGTTATTATTTGGTCTTGCCATTAACTATACATTAAGGTAGAAACATGTGAATTACTCATTATATGCACATCATATGTTCATTAGGGCACAACCACGTGTGTCAAGGTAAAAATCTAACCTTATTTGATAAAATCTAAATATCCACACATGCTAACTTCCTAATAATGGAATTAGGGTTTCTAGAGTCAAGATAGACAAATCTGAGTGTGTTACATGATGCCTTTCTCTAGAGGTGGTTTGATGCTTGCATGTGCATGCATGTTAAATATACATGTTCTAGATATCCTATTTTTCGACCTAAACCATGTAATATTTTCCTTAATGTATCTCTTTTATTTCATTTATTCATATTTTCTTCTTCCTCAGACAAGCTCCATGGTCATCCATGTGGTTTTGGCTTACTATAGCTAAAACCTATTCTTTTCTCTCTCTTTGCCCTATATGAGACTAGATCTTCCAAGATGCAGCCCAAATGAATATTTGCATATGAAAATGATAAATGGAATAAGAGGAATTTATTCACTTGTTTTAAGGCGGATTTACTCCCCCATTTACTCAATCATGCATATATAGCTTCAACAAGATAGAATTGCCTAGATTTTATCTTATTTGCCTAGAACTTGTTGTATGTACCTAAAAGTGGAATCTTGGCATTATGAAATGAATAGTAATTTTAATGCCTTCTTATATATTATAATGGTGATTCTTAATAAGAATAATATGCTATCCCATAAGGGATAAAAGTTTGAACTAGGCACAATTTTGCCCTATAATGACTCTTTTATGGCCATTCAAATATCATGTTGATGGAAAAGACTTATGTATCATTCCTTGATGATATAGTGGTAATGTAGGGCTTACATTAAACTTGATACTAGTTGTTATTCTGCTAATATTACATTGGGACTTGATCATATACTTAAAGGTACTTCATTTGTACCTAAAAATGGCATGGTTATGTACAACCTTGTTTTAGTAATTACTCCCACATACTTTGTAATTGATCCACAAAATCTTGCATGGTGTCCTAAGGATGTAATTATAAAATAAATGTACCCTTGGAGGAGGAGTTTGAGCCTTATGAATATATGGCCTCTTATAGCTGGAAATGAGAATTTGTGCTATGCAAAGGCACTTTGAATGATATTGTGATCTTTCTTTGATTTCTACAGTTTCCTATATTTGTATTTCAACATAGCAGTTCTTTATTCTTTCTTACATCATCAAAGTTCAATGAGAAATACCTATATGATCTTGGGTAAATCATGACCTTGAAAGAAATATACCACACCTTATACTTATTTACATCCTTGAATGTGAATGTGAAACCCCTACATGAACTTGGCCTTATCGTGGCCTAAAATGACAATTTGTATTGTATATGGGCACTTTCAAAACATAATATGGGACATTTATTTCTTTTGAAGTTTTTATTTAGACTAAATGATAAATATAAATATATAGATATTTTTGGCAAGTAATCTAAATATATAGATATATAAAGGTAAATCTATGTTATGAAGAGAAATTCTAATTATGAGAGAATATAAGTACAGAGGGTCATATAAATAGCATTGTCTCAAGTTATGCTGTACCAGAGATACAACAAAACACAAACTAAACCAAATATTATCCCTAAATAGAGGAAGAACGATTAGTTAATACAAGGGAAAATAAATAACATAATGTACTACCAACACTCCCCTTCAAGATGGAGAGTACACATCATGTAATCCCACCTTGTTACACATATAGGACAAGGATGAAGGTGGAAAAGGCTTGGTGAAGATATTAGCAATTTGTTCTCTAGTCTTTACATATGGCTTAATGATTAACTTGTTAGGAATCAAGAATCTCACAAAGTGACAGTCAATCTTAATGTGCTTCGTATGTTCATGAAAAGTTAGTTTATCATCTATATGAATAGCCACTTGATTATCACACTTGAAAATTTGTTGGAGAGTAGAGAGAGAAACCTAATTCTTAAAGAATATATGTCACCCATTGATCTTCACAAGACATGGCTTGATATTCTGCCTCAGTGCTGGAACGAGCCACAAAAGACTACTTCTTACTCCTCCAACTAAAGGGTTGACCAACTAATAGAACACAAATTATATATCATATCATTCACATCTTCATCCCAATCAACATCTACATAGCAGGTCAAAGATATATCTGGAGGTTGAGGTTTCTTGTAGAGGTGACCTCCATTAGGTGCACTTTTTAGATAGTGTAGGATACACTCTACCTGACTCCATTTGAGTAAAATAGGTTTTTCCATGTGATGAATAACAACACTAACAACAAAGGCAATATCATGTTGGGTAATTGTAAGATATGTGATTTCACAACCGTGTCGATATTATTTAGGATAGGAAAAACACTCCCTCTTGATACAAAAATTTGTTATAAAATTCCATAGGTGAAGGAACATGATTTTAGTTCAGCATACCAGAGTCCTTAGAGAGGTCAAGAATGTACTACTACTGAGAAAATTATGTGCTCTAACAAGAACATAGAACCTCTATGCCCAAGAAGTAGCGAAGTTGTCTTAGATCCTTGGTATGAAAAAATTTTGTTGGAGTGGCTATTTTAATGTTGAAATTCCATGGGCATCACTATCGGTGATACAATATCATTAACATAGACATCAAGGATGATGATTCCATCTTGAATTTAAGGAATATACTATGTTCACTAGATGGTCTGGAACAATGTAGGCTAGCAAGAACTCCATTGAGTTTTGTAAACGAGGCTTGTAGTGATTTCTTGAGACCATACAAAGAGTGTTTGATATGACAAACTCTTTGTGAGGATTTCCCTTGATTACAAAACACAGAGCTTGTTTCATACACATTACATGTTGTGAATCACCATGAATGAAGGCATTTTTAATGTCAAGCTAGAACAGAGGCCAGTCCATGTGAGTAGCAAGGGAGATTACAATCTTGATAGTTGCAACACGAGTGATAAGTGTGAAGGTTTCATAGAAATCCACACCATATGGTTGGGTGAATCCTTTGGCAAAAAGTATAGATATAAGTTGTTTCACTGATGAATTTGAATTATATTGGGAATACCCATCTATAATCAACTGTATTTTTGTCCAAGAGGAGGAGGGACAAGATCCCATGTCTCATTCTCATGCAACATTGTCATTTCCTTGAGCATCACAACTTTCCAACTAGGGTGTGAAGGGCCTCATGATAGTTTTTCAGAATCTAGATAGAGTCAAGATGTTGGATAATACATTTAGCAGTATGGGACAACTTAGATAAGCAACTTATATGAGATATAGAATGGAAAAGAGTGCAAGAGTGGATACCTTTTCAAAAAGCCACGAGGTGGGATAGATCCTTCGATGTGAACATTGGCTTTGGAGCCTATGTTAGAGGAGGAGGAATGATAGGAGGATGTGTGATGGGTTCATGAACCATTGGGTCAAAAATATCAAGCCGAATGAACTCACTTGAAAGTCGAGGTTGAGGCAGAGAGGATGTTGATGTAGGATCAAAGAACATATTAGATTGAAAAGTAATGCTAGTAGAGACATACATATGATGGTTTCTTGGACTATAACAATGATAACCTTTTGCAAAAGTATAATAGCCAAGTAAAACTATTTTGATAGATCATCGATCAAGTTTATCTACTTTCAGACCAAAGTTATGCACAACAACATTACACCTGAAAACATGCAAAAGAAGATGAAAAGTTGTTTGCGTGGGAAAAACAACCGGAAAAAGGGTCTTTTTCCAATAAATAGAGGATGGTTTTTTGTTGATAAGGTAACATGTTATGAGAACAGTCTCAGACCAAGAAGGCTTAAGTAACTTACCCTTAAACATAAGAGCATGAGAGATATCAAGTATGTAAGGCCACTGGCCTTACTTTTTGGTTGAACATGCTTGATTATCATAATTAGATCATTAATCCTTAATCAAATCCTAATATGTGACATGATATAATATTACAAGCTTAAGTTTCAAGTTTGGTCCAGTTTGGACATTGATTGAGCAAGTTATGTGTATATGCGCTTGTTTTAGACCTTAATGCAATTTACCTATATCTAGGGTTTTTCTTGCAATTTATCACGTGATAGTTGTATCTCAAATATTGTGTATCATGTTTGATATAGTTGTTCTTTAGGGTTCCTTGCTACACCTTGGTTTAGGCAGTGACATCTAGCCTTGAGTTGAGATTAGGGTTTGCTCTCTTTGATGCCCTAACTCAATGGTTGACCCTTGAGTGTTGGGACCCGATGGGCCACCGAGGACAAGGTTTCATGTGGTACCTAGTATTGGAAGTCAAAGAGTTTTTTAACAACTCTTGATCGCCAACATTCTTACGGTTGGTGGTCATTTAGTTTTCCTAACCATCTTGGTCGCCAACATTCCTAGGGTTGGCGGTCGTTTGGTTTTCCGATCATCTTGGTCGGCAAGTTTTCTTATGTGGTTGTTTGGGTTTTGAAAAACATGGCCAACCTGGTTGCATGGATGAGATGTTTTTACCTTGGACACATGGCATGCATGGCTTGACACCTCTCCCTTCCTCTCTCTCTCACCAATCATAAGCTTTATATACCCCCTCCTTGCGTGCAAACGAGTTCTTTACACACCTATCTCTTTCTTATTTTTCATTTCTGCTTGGAGCTCATCCCCCTTGCTTGGTGGAAAAGGAGGAGCCAAGGTAGGAGAATCTTGGTCGATTTTTCTTGTAGGTGCACTTAGGGTTTGGATCCACCCTTGTTTAGGTCGTTTGATGCTTCCTTGTTTTGGTTCTTGGTCTTGGTAAGTGAGATCTTCCTCTTTTCCTTCATTTTTCTTACTACCCTATCTTCTTCTCTAATCCTTCTTGATTAGTTTTATGGTGGTTTTGGTTTGGTGAAGCTTTGTGCTGTAGGTTGAAGATACCTTCTTTCTTTCCTCTTCAACCTAGGATTTGTTTCCTTTTTGGAAAAGGAGCTGACTTGGATGAGTGGAGTGCTCAAGCTAGGGCTTCTACCTTCTTTCCTTGATCTACCTTGATGCTTGGACCTACATCATCTTCTTTGAGGCGAGTTATATAACTCTCTCCATGATTATTGCTTACTCTTATCTTGCATGTACATGATCTTTCACTAAAAATGTTGTTCCAAGTAGAAAGACGTTATCATTTCCTGTGGTTGAGTTTAGATGGTAAATCTTGAGTAGATAATCCTTCTTGATGTACTTCTAAACCTAGTGCATATTTCTTCCTTGAAGATAGAAAACTTAGACCTTGAATATGTGTGTGATTCATATGTGGTCGTCAAAGTTGACTCCATGTTGGTCGCCAAGGTTTAATTCCATGTTGGTCGCCAAGATCTTGAACTCATGTGGTCGATGAGATTTTAAACTCTTTTGGTTGCCAAGATTTTTGTATCTTCATGTCGCTCACCAAGATTTCTAACCCTAGTGGTCGCCAAGATTTCTAACCCTAGTGGTAGCCAAGATTTCTAATCCTAGTGGTTGCCCAGATTTCTAACCCTAGTGGTCACCAAGTTTTATAACCTTAGTGGTCACCAAGATTTCTTACCTTAATGGTTGCCAAGAAATCTAACCCCAGTGGTCGCCAAGTTTTCTAACCCTAGTGGTTGCCAAGATTTTTTCTGACTCTATGGTCGATGGGTTTTTCTAATCCTATGAGTATGGGTTAAGAGTTTTGGTTGTATGAAATTAGATGGTTATGTTTGACCTTATGCATTTATGATCTGATGGAAATGCTAAGCGCTAGGGTTTATCCTTGAGTGCTTTTTTGTAATTTCAATTCAACATATCTTATTGAAACTAGCCCTAATACAAATAAGTGATGATGGTTAATCATACTTAGGTTCCTTGTATGATTGGTATGATGAGGAATACTCCCTCAATGTTATTGTGACCCTAATATGTTGCCATATGAACATCATGAGATCTTAAATGCAATGTCATGTTGAACTTATATCTCATGTTTATGGTGATGGTTTGATGAGCCTTTGGTAAGGCATGGAAAGATAATGATGTTCTTACATGGAATGATGTTATGGTCTTAATGACTTCTAGGTATGATTAAGCCCTTATGGAGGTGTGATCCTCTTCATGATGTGATAAGGATTTACATCTTGTGATGAAGTGGTAATAATTATATTTCATACATTTTATATCTTCTGGAGTTGTAACATACCCATGTTTTTATAAGACTCTTTTATGGTTTGTATGTAAATTGATTGATACAGCCTTAACTCACCCAATTGGCATTAACTAATCAAGTGAAACCCTAATCATGTAGTGCCATGTGTTGTAGAATCATTCCAGTGCCATGACTCACTGGATAGGAGAAACAAGTATTCCTAAGGGAAGCTCAGTGTCGCATACATAACATGTTGAGTATGTGTGGGTACATGAGACTATATGTCCATGTCATACTAATCCCAAGGTTATGGAGGATGGCTATGGTCATGCCTTTGCATGAGAATGGGAAAGGACATATCTCAGGTGATTATGATTCATTATACATGATGTTTTGAGGAGAGTTGCAGTTGTACCTCAAACAATATGGTTTGTATACCCTGGTTACTAGTATTGTGACATGTACCAATGATAGACTAGGTTGTTAATCTCTTGACTATATGTTGATGTAGGCAGCTTGACCGATATGCTGTTGTATTTTGACTCGAACTAACCAAGAGGGAGAGATCTTAGGATTCCGATTCTCTTAGATCTTGTACAAAACTCAGTAGCACTTCAAAGTGGTCCATTGGACTTTGAGTGGTACAACTCAAACTCCTCTGGGCTTAGAAAAAGATGTAATCTAGTTGTGTAGTATATCTATTTAGGATTAAACACAATTCACATTGATTAATAACACTTGCCTTGTTTCTTATACCTAGTTAGTTTCTATATAATGCAATAAGAGTTGTCAAATGTTAGTAAATGGTAGTTTTATCTATTCCTTGATATACCTTATTAATCGTGCATGTTGTTATGCCTACCTATTTAACTTGCTTAATCTGTTCAAACTACTTAATTTTTTTAATAATATAACTTGGTGTAATCAATCACCATTGTTGAGAGTTATATTTCTCACTGGAATGTTGGTCCCACCTCGTGGGTCACCACATCTTTTAAGGTGGTCATCAGCAATGTGGTCAGGTTCATGGAGGTGAAGAAGAGCAGTAGGAGCAGAAGGTTGGCTAGTAGTTAATAGTGTCTCAGAGACGTCCATGTACTCTCAAGTCCAGACAGGGGATGTTTTGTAGATGATATGTACATCGACTCAAGTTTTTGGTTGTGTTTCGATGTTTGTATATTGCATGTATATGTGGAACAATATCTTTGGTATACAAGTTGTGGCCTCAGCCACTGGACATACATGTAAATATCTGATATGGCATGTGTTGGTATGCAAGTTGTTTGAGCCTTTATCTAATTCACTGAACATGAAGGTAATATTTAAATTGGTTTAATTTATCCTCTTTTCTGGTTATGTGGTTAATTAGCAGTTGATTGTGTGTTTTGTTTTGACTAACCTCAGTTAGCGTGACTGGGTGTCACAAAGTAAATCACGATAATTACATTCTGCCATCCCCATTTATGTATGGGGTGTGAGTGCAAGAATGTTGATGGATGGTTTTAGTTCTAGAGTAAAAATAAGACACTTGAGACAAAACATAATCTAAAGAATTGTTGGTCCAAAATATTTTGATGAATTTATTTGTGTTGAAATCATTTTATGAAAATTCTTAAAAACACCAATCATCTCAATAAGGGATTTTAAATATATAACCATGTAATGCCAAAGAAATCATAAAAATTGTAATGAAATAATAAAATCCTTTAAAAGTGGTGGTTCAAAAAGGACCAAAACTATCACCATAAGTAACATTAGAAACTTATTTAGAACATATGCTACTCTTCCTAGGAAAAGAAATCCTGAGATGCTTCCTAAACTCACATGAGTCACATGGGAGACTTTTTAAACTAGATAAAGAGGGCTACATGTACTTCAACTTCTCAAGATAAGGACGATAGTAATGTTGGTGAAACTGGAGATGTGTGTGCATAAGAAGGACAGAAGAAGGAACGACATCACCAAAGTTATAAAGGTTACCATATCAAGAACTTGATCCAATCATTCAGTGAAGTTCGATAAACATTCATCATCAAATCATGGACACAGAAGGTGATGTTGCAAGTAAATGCATCAACTAACTTAGCAACAAGAATTAAATTAAAGGAAAAATGAGGAATATAGTGAATAGATTTAAATTTTAGACTAGGTTATATATTATCTCTCCCACGATGATGAACAATTTCAATGGACCCAATGTCCATAGTGACATACCATGTATGAATATTAGATTTAGTGGAGGGAGGAGGTGTTTCATACCATTCATATGTTGGGTGGCCCCAGAGTCAACAATCAAGGGAGATCTAGATGTCAGCAAGGAGGTGGAGACATTACCTTGGTTGGAAATCAGGTGTGCTGAAGATTTAGCAGAAGATTGCATGGTCATGAAATTCCCATATCATGTAAATTATGGAGGAGTCTATAGAGAGGCATGTAGAAGTTTCTCATACTCATCCAAATATATGGCAAAAGACTGATTGTCTAGCCCTTGGGCAACATGGGCAATCCTAGTTCCACAATTATGTCCATAGAAATGATCATACTTTTGATAGAACTTCTCCTCCAAGTGGCCTAACTTGTTTCAAAAAGTGCATTGTAGCCTTAGGCGACGTCCACGACCACATCCATGAGCAACATCAGCAATCATCACTTGTGATTCTAGTGGAGTAGAAGACAAGTATTAGACATCAAACTATTGGAGATGAGAGAAGACATCTTTCAGAATGGGAAAGTTGTTGCCTGTCAAGATAATTATGTGTACTGAAGGAAAGGCTAGATGAAGGCCTTTGAGAAATTTGACCATGACAAGATTGACCCAGTCTTTGGTTTGATCCTCAGAAGAGAGGCTGAAAATAGTCAAGTTGTTGAGACAAGCGAATAATGGAATCAAAGTACTCATCAAGGAACATATCGCTCTAATTTCATCAAGCAATATATTCCATATTTTATAAAGCCTTAAAGCATTCTTTTCCTATGTGTGGTGATTATGGTCAACAACCCATAGTTCCTTCACAGTTTTGTAAAACATGTACTTGGATGCAATAGAAGGTTCCACATTGTTCCATACTCAGCTTTTAACTTGGTTATTTCCCCATTTCCATTCAATTGTATCCTCAATAGGGTTTTCGATGAATTTCACTTTGTATTTGGACTCCAGGATGATTAGGATAGAATTTGTCTAGAGCAGGTAATTATTTCCATTTAGCTTAATTATGGATAATGGAGCATTGTCGATGCAAAAAATGGTCTGAGGTGAATCATTGTCATTGGACATGTCTTCATACAAGATGAAAAAGTCACACCACCAGGGCATTGATGGAGAAAAATATCAAAGTAGTCACAATAGTAGATCAACATGGGAGAAGGATATCACAGTAGCACACTAATAGAACTCTGTTGAATATGAGAAATAAATGGTAAGATGCAAAGTGAGAGGAGAATAGTGAAAAGAAACATTGTTGAAAGATTGTCAAAGGAATGATATGCCATGATAGGAAAGATATAATAGATCCCTAATAACTATTATCGCTCACCCATGTACATAGGGAAAATACATGGGGAAGAAAGTAACAAAAGAGCAGGGTGCAAGGTTGTTACAATCTTGTTTTTCATAAACAGGTCCTTATCGTGCCAAGATCAACACGCCACCAGTCAGATACAGTGAGTAATGGAGAAGCAAAGGAGTGCCAGTCAGATTCTTACAAAGGTTGTTATCTAAAAAGCACCCAACCAAGGCATCACATGTGCAACTCCAAAGGAGATAATGACATACAAATCCCCTACTAAGAGATCAAGCAAACCAGAGTGGATATCCCCCACAGAAGAGGCAGTAGAGAGGGTACACAACCAAACTCACAGCCCGATCAACAACAAGACAGAGGCTACTATCTCATGAAAGTGCCCCACTAGAAGCCACAACAAGTGGTGCACCAGAGCACGATTTCCAATCGCACACCCAATGTCACACGTGTCACAACTGCATGCCAAAGGTGGGAGGGAAGAAGGTGTGGGGTGTTGGTGGTGTGAGTGGGGGAGGAATGAAGTAGAGAAAAAGAATGGTACAAGTTGCACTGGGAAAGAAAGGAGGATTCTTTTTTAAAACTAGACAAATGCTCTTTAATCTTGATATCATACGAAGAGAAATTTTTATCATGAGAGAATCAGGTTTACAAAGAGTCATTTATATTGCACTATATCAAGGTATAATGTACTACAAACACAACATAATAGAAATTAACCCAATGATATTGGGTCTAAGTAAAGGAATCCCAATCAACTAATACAAGGGAAGATATATAACATAAATACCACCAACATACATATATAATAACTCATGATAAGGACCAAGTAAGAAATAAATAATGTGGTGAACTAGGGGTTATCCTTAATCAGATGTGTTTTTTAATACAAATATATAGCCTTACATGAAAGAGACGTGTAGTGATATATTACTCCTCCTCGGTTCAAGACTTATGCTATCTGATGGAGCCCTAGATTTGAGCCTCCGTCTTATGTGATTTTTTTCCCCTTATTTACATCTACATGTTTCACAGTGCATGAGATTTCCCCAACAAACTATATTATTGTCAAATGCACTTATGGAATTTTTTGCATGTTTTGTAGGTACTTTGAGCACTACTTGATAAAGGGAGAGAAGATAGTCGAATCTAGGGTTTCGTCGGGTTTGGAGGAGCCCAAAATGTTTCCAAAACTACTCCTAGCCTACCACACTGATTAGTTTATTTATATCCATCTTTGCATATAGTTTTATTTGCTTGTTAGGGCTTGTTGTGTTTCTATTCCCTAGTTTTAGCCTTAGTTTTACTTAAATGCAATCATCTACCATTTTTTGGAGTTTAATGCACTTTAAATACTTTCCATGCAGAAATAACCAAAAATACACTTCATTGCCTAGAAGGACGATCAAGCCCTCATGATGTCATGCCTAAAGGGAAAGAAGGCCCCAGTAGTTGTCCATTGTCCATCTTCCAACCACCCAATCAAGTGATCAGCTCCGTCAGTCACCTGACTTGAGTCGCTCTCTACTTGAAGCCTCCCAAATTCTATAGTTTTGATGTGGGCTCTTCACATCCTACCTACCCTAGTTCAGCCCATGTTGGCTAGGCAGAGAACCAGATACAAGGTTCAGATTGAGTAACCCACGTGAGTCGCCTGGTAGAACAAGTGTGTGCCATGCAATTAGCTGCCTTTAACCACAAGTATTCAACATTGGGGTTTTGGTAGTGAGGAATGCATCTATAAAAGGGAACCCTTATTGTCCATTTTAAGGGGTCTCTGATCAGTGATTAGAAGCCACATTTGTGTAGCACAAACCCTAGCAAGGAGTGAGGAGGAGGCGGCTGCAATGGAGAGACTGGTCTTCCTACACCAGGTGTCATGGCCTCTTCCATTGTTCTACCTATGTTTTTGATGTTGTCTCTCATCATGAGCGAGTAGACATTTATGATGGGGCATGGGGACTCACCCCCAACAACTTGTATTTTATTATAGCTTGTATCTAAACTCAACAATATCATTGCTAAATAAAGTATTGTTCTGCTTATTTCCTTGTCTAGCAAATTGACATCTTGCTTTGTATGTGTTACAATTGTGGATGTGCAGGTTGATGTAATCATGATTATAACCTCGAAACGATCTTATTATCCCCTTGAGGTGTCAGTAAGGGATAGTGGGGTGATTGGGTTACAATTTGTTAACATGCCAAGACTGGTTGGACGTGGTTAGGGAATCCAACCAGATGAACTAGGAACTTGGTTACTGAGACTGGTTGGTTCCAAGGGAGTTTAATCCATGCAATGATATGTATCTCATAAGGGTGCAATATCTAAGCTTTTATTTAGTAAACTACTATTAAGTATTATGCAGGCTTTGTCCAGTAAAACCACATGCCCTGGTCCTTTTTACTATAATTTATTTACTTCTCTAATCATTGTTTCTACTAGTAGCAATTTAGTATCATCAATCAATCAACTTTCACGATGATAAATATTACGCTTATACTTTTAAATATATATAACTACTTAAAAAGGTTGTCCTTTCGGTTCGATCCTTAAGTATAATGCAATAAGGCTTCCATTCGTGTGGAGTGAGGAATTAGTGTATAACTATTAAACCTAAGGGTTATTCCCTTAGGGTTTTTATTGGTGCGACATTCGGAGTCCCATCACACACGTGATCAAATAATGTATTGAAGCAATAACCTCGATTTATGAGCAAGATCAACACCAAGATTCAAGGGAAGGACCCCAAAATGATCGTGCTACTGGAGAATGGTTGTTTTAGACATGCCCCAATCATAGTTTGCTGATATAATTTGTAAAAATAATCTAACTAGACAAAATGGACATTTTATGAATAATAGGCCTACCACTAGATGGCCACCAAGGTCGTGCTACCATTGAACCTCACCTATTTTATCACTCTATCTCCCCATTCCCCCTCATTTAACTGTATAAGCCTTGGAGGTGGTTGTAGGTTGAGTGTTGGCTCCTCTGAGCAATCATTTGACCTCCCTATCACCTACCTACATCACTCCACACCCATTTCACCATCTTCCACCAAAACCTTAGCTTTTAGGGTTTTGGCCGTTGTCCATTGCATTTCCATGCCATTACTTCTTGGAGGAGAGAAGTGCTCACACTACAAAAGGAGGATTCAACCACTACTTTGAGCTCCATGGATTCTTCTATCTATTTGTTCTCCATTTTAATATTTTCCAATGTCATGAGTAGTTAAGCTCCATTGATGGGTTGTTTGGGGGAATAAATGTGATTTTGATACCATGTTGGGTATTATTATTGTAAACATTATATTTTTGTTTGAAAATGTTATCTCATTGCTTTTGTCTCATTTCCCATCTCTTTCTATGGTGATTTATGCTTGAAACCAGCTAAGTGTATAAGAATGTGGCATATGTGGTTGTTTGGGGGAAAAGCTCCTAAGTCCAACTAATGAACCTTAGATAGTTACCCTTCTTCCTACATACCCATCTCTTATTCCATTACTAGGTGTGAGATCTAAGTATCTAGTAGTATCTCACTTAATGTGCATGGAAAAGAGCATGTATATAGGTTGGAAGTGCTAAGCAAGGTGAAATACCCTTCTCGTATGATCCATGGCCCTTTGCCACTATGTACATTAGGATAATAACTCCCAAAAATGTAGATTAGTGTGACTGTGATTGAACTATACCTATACCATAGTCAACTGACCTCACAAGGCAGATGGGGGGTAAGAGACAAGTTCCTCTATGTACACCCTACACCACTTTGGTCAACTAGTAGTATAAGATAATTCACCATCATCCACTATGTTGTTTGGTTAGATAATATGTATTGAGTGTCTTGCATGATATGACAATAACTAAGTTGATAGTCACATTTAGCCCCCAAACGGCCACTTCCCTAACTAATTTCTTGACACCTTAATTGGTTTGTTCCTCTAGTGTTAACCTGGTTAGCTTCCTTTCTTCTTTACTTGGTCAATTACCTTGTTCATGGCAGTCAACTCTTTCTGGAGTATTACTAGTTGTTCTTAGTTATTTGTGTTAGATTTTGCTCGTTTAGTTCATTTCTTGCTTTCCTGATGTAATTGCTAGCTTAGTGTAACTAGTTGTTCTCTTCTTATTTTGATTAACTAGATTGTTCTCTTGGTTGATAATTAGGATTACCCTTATTAGTTTAGTGTTCATTTCTAATATAATTTAGTGTAATTACATTCCTTGTTTAGTAAAGATAGCAATTTTTGTGTAGGGTTAACATAAGTTTGATTCTTGCCTCATTTCCATTGCTTATTCACGTAGTTAATTCAAAATTCATAGTCAACCCTTAAAAACCCTACACTTAGCAATAGGAAACTAGTAAATTAAGTTCAGCTATAGTGCCCCCATCTCTCCCTACGGACTGAACCCTAACTTGCCATCTATATAATGTTATACGAACCCATGTGTTTGCTATATAGTATTCTTTGTATATCTGAGTGTGTCAATTGGGGTCTTACAAATTTGATATCCGGAGTGTATGTGTCCCATGTGTGCATCATTTTCCCCTCTTATATTCTCATATAAACTAAATGGTTTGTCTAGGTATGGTATAAAAGGTGACACCACAAAATGTACCAGGAATATGGTGTATCACGTACGATTGGTTCCTTAAACTTGGTGTCTTTGGGATCGATTCCTTGATGTTGACGCCTTGAGCAAAATAATATGGGTGTTATCATTGGGATTATGACAAGGACCAATGTCTAAGTAATTAGTCCCTATTTAAATATTAAAATAATATAAGATGATGGGAAATATTATGGAATACTTAAGGTTTAAAAGTATCTTTCCCATGTGTTTGATACACTTACCTTCTAAGGAGGTCATACCTTTATAATAATCATGTAGGTATTGAAAAAGAAAAGCAATGATGACTAATTACCTTAGACTGGTTTGTCATTAAAATCAATATAAAGTGTGGGTGCTTCATGATAACCATGATTTTGGTATAGTGATAGTTAAACCTGATACTTGATTATTACTTACTCTAATTCTTGAATTATGAGAATTCTTAGACATGAGATAACAACCTGCCTTATATGATTTCTATATACATATTCAATATGAATAGCAAAAAGAGAATTGTAGCATGTTGATGTCTTGATTTATAGTTGATGTTGAAAGCATTTAGTATTGAGGATCATGTAGACCAAATGTTAAATCCAAGAGGTGTCTCCAAGAGATCATAATGATGATTAAGCTTTGTGGCTTAAAATGAAATGAAATGGAATATGAAGAGATGCATGATGTTGTTTGTTTACTACACTATATCTCTTTCCATTTTGTATTCATATTTCATATTTCTCAGTCTTGTGCTATTTATAATTGTACTCTTGCATAAAAATGATAAGATGCAAATCTCTAGTTGAGTCGAACTAAGCAAGATGATTATCATTCTATAAATGGATATAAAAGATGAGTATATGGACTAAGTAAATAGGCAGAACCTCAATCATATAGTGTATGTCCTGGCATCATAGAACCATCTATGTGTTCAAATGGCTAGATAGATAAATGCATCCTTATAGAAACCTAAGGGTTGGAAGAAGGTACTCAAAGTTGTAAATGTTTAAGTATATGTAGATGACAGTGCTTGTTTCCTCAAGATTCTAATGTGGTTATGTGAATGAGTATGGCCAAGGTTGTAGGTCCAATAATAGGTGATAATGTGAATGTGAATGTGATGATTGATATGATTATAGAGTCTTTATACCCAATGATATACATATTGTGTCATGTGTACTTAGGGTGTACATGATGTTGTGGATGGGAATTTGAGCATTAATCAGTAGGTTCGACCGATGTGCCACTAATTTGTTACTTGCTCTAACCAAGGGGAAGGGATCCTACAGAGACCAATAATCCTAGGATCTTGTACGTTGCACTTAGGTACTTCACATTCATAAGAATGTAATCTCAATGGTACATTCCAAATTATATGGGGGCAAGAGTCTTCAATTATATATAGTCTAGTGGGTTATGAACTATAATGCTAACCACGATATATGTAGTATAATCATATTGATCATCTAATTCCATGTAGGTGATGTCATTTCCCTCTTTTTTAAGATGGTTGAGATATTGAATACTACTACAGTAATCTAAAATCCTTTATATCGTGTGCTAAAGATATCTTATGTTCAATTATGAAATGAAGTGGGTGATTGGAAATTGAACCCAATATTCAATATTTTTCTTGATTCATGTAATTTATCTTAATATGATTCCTATACATGTTTATATCTTAGAGGGAGTAATACTATGTTGATAACTCTTTATTAGTCTCACATTATTCTTCCACAATGTATTAGGTATAATGGTGTTACGGAAATTATGTGATGTTTAAGATTTAACATAAGATAATATAGTTATGTTTGATGTACTTTCACTTTCCTGATCAGTGTTGGACGGATAGTTGTAATACATGCTATATAATGTTCTCCTTGGTTTTTTTTATACATTTATAAGTTGTGTGTGTTGGTTTTGACCTCATATTTTGTATCTTCTTGGTTATGGCCCTTCTTGTAATCATATATGATGAGATTATATAAAGAGATTTTATCTAGTTTTCTATACGTGCCTTCTTGTGAAATGGGTTGGCGAAAAGTAGTAAGATTTTATCTGACTTTGTGTGAGGTTTTATGATGATCATTGTAGTAATATCTTAATAGAGTTTGCCTTATTCAAACCGTTTGATTCAGTTTTGATGAGTGATAGTTTTAAGTTTGGTTTTGTTAGAGGGTTTGTAAGAAGTGAGACCCAATAGGGGTTCCACTTGTTACTCAGTCGAATAAAAAGGAATACCTCCTATGTCAAGATTTCAAAGTTGACACCCATATGAATTAATACATGAGGTAGAATCTATAACTATTTCTAGATGCATAGGGTAATCATGTTTTTGAACTCTATCTACCAAGGACATCATATATATATATATATATGGCTAAAATAATTGTGTACCTGAGTACATGTAGCTTACATGTACCCACCTTCATTTATGGGGATTGTAAAAT